>JASAND010002930.1:0-53172 GCA_030248195.1 Trissonchulus latispiculum
CTGTTCTAATTCGAATTTCTAAATTATTCTAATTCCAAGGTTCCAATCCATGTATCGACACCCGGTCTTGCCGATCCACATTTCTCAGGTCAAGAAACAACTGCGACAGGCAGGGATTTCGATTGGCAAAGTTTTGAATCGTGCAGGCCAAACTGTGCAAGCGATGATCCACTGCAGGCCAGAATTCGCAGGGCCCCCAAGCCACATGGTCACATGCTGCAACCAGGTGTTTCAAATACTGGACCTCTAAGCACTGCAACCGTGCCTTAGAAAAGTACCATCACGACAGTAAAACAAGTATTCGAGTGAAGATTCCTTTGGTGATGGCCCCTGATTAGACTTATTCGCTTCTTCCGCCTGCAGTCGGCGAAGTCGATACCCGATAAAATAAACAGCAAAATAGGGACGATCAGTGGCGAAATTGCCAATCAGAGCACTTAGTGGCAACCAGTCTTTCCTAGTTGTAAACTAACTATTTTTAAATTTTAAGTCATAATGCATATTAACGAAGGCAAAAACCAGTGTTTAAAGTCTAACAAATTAGAACAAGTTTACTGGTAAAAATCGAATAGATCTAATCATAGATTACAAGCAAACAAAATCAAACATAATCACAGGTATACCCAACAAAAACGATTGACCAAACTCCAACCGAATGAAGAAAGATATAGATGAATAGATACAATTACAGAATAGACATACAGCAGACTACAGATAGGCTACAAAACAGAGCAAACTGCTAACAGGCTTCAACAGACTAACTACTCAGAAACTGACTGCAACACAAGTTTTGTAAATCTTAAGCTCTAAGATATTAAGCACTGCGCGAATTACTGACTACAATAGACTACAAAAACAAAACAGAACTGCTATCCGGCAACAACTACTCAAAAACTGACAACAGGAAAATCAAACCTAACACAAATAAAAACGACTGACTACAACAGAAACAACAGGTTAAGTTATTCCGCAAAAACAAAGGACTATTAAACGATTCTCGGGTCTCTTCCAGATAACTTCCCCAAAATGCTTAAAATAAACTAAATCTGACCAATATAGGTAAACTGGTACGAGTTTCTTGCTGACAACTTCGAGTCCAGTTTTCACGAAATTATAAACAATGGGGATAAAATGGGCTGAAATGCTAAAAATACAGTGTAAATAGCATGTTTTCCACATATACTGCTATAACTAAGCTAAAATAGCTTAAAAATTGAGTTTGAGAAAGCACCAAAATAGACGATAATAGCCCAAAACAGTGTAAAGAACTGGGGACAGCATTGAATGAAACGCGGATCTTTGATAAAACCCATTTTTACTAGATTTTCGAAAGGCAGCGAGATTCGGAGAAAAGTACCATGGCGACAGTAAAAACAAGTATTCGAGAGAAAATTCCTTTGGTGATGGCTCCTGATTACACTTATTCGCTTCTTCCGCCTGCAGTCGGCGAAGTCGATACCCGATCAAATAAACAGGAAAATGGGACGATCAGTGGCCAGATTGCTAACCATGGTCACTTGAAGATGCCGAAGGGACGGAAGACAATCAGCCAGAACTTTGGCTCCCCGCCATTTTCCTGAATCAGAAAGGCGTAGCCTAATGTCCTGAAGCAGAGGGGTCAAACAGTGTCTCCCATATCGATCAACAAACTTGGGCAGACAGGAAATCCGACAGAGATTAATGATATTTGGATAGGGAATCTCAAGATGACGCAAACTGGGACTGTTCATGCACAGATTTCCCAGCAACCAGCAAGGATTACTGCAAAAACTGTCATAATAGTCAGCGCACCCAGTGGAAGCTTCAGTCTTAATAAATTTCCCATTTCTGCAGGCAATTAGTTTCTTCAAAGTGTCTCCAGTTGACAATCTCAGATAAAGCCCCTGCAAATAGTCCTCACGAATACGGTTCACTTCAAACGTTTCAACCTTTTCAATCTCAGTCGTGCAGTAATCTGGGTTATTCTGTGCGGCTGGCTCGATATCGTACAGGTGTAGGTGAAACCGATTGAGATAAGGGAACTTTTGGACAAAGAACAAATTGGTTGGCAAAAAATAAATCCTGAAAAGCTTTTAATTCTTCGACTGGAGAAATCAGTTCATAGCGTCGGATCAGGGCTTGATCACTGACGCCACCATCCCAATCCAAACAACCCAGGGAAAGATTTCGCAAGGAAGCATTCGAAGCTAATCTGAGCAGTGTATCGACACCCAGTCTTGCCGATCCACATTTCTCAGGTCAAGAAACAACTGCGACAGGCAGGGATTTCGATTGGCAAAGTTTTGAATCATGCAGGCCAAACTGTGCAAGCGATGATCCATTACAGGCCAGAATTCGCAGGGCCCCCAAGCCACATGGTCACATGCTGCAACCAGGTGTTTCAAATACTGGACCTCTAAGCACTGCAACCGTGCATTAGAAAAGTACCATCACGACAGTAAAACAAGTATTCGAGTGAAGATTCCTTTGGTGATGGCCCCTGATTAGACTTATTCGCTTCTTCCGCCTGCAGTCGGCGAAGTCGATACCCGATAAAATAAACAGCAAAATAGGGACGATCAGTGGCGAAATTGCCAATCAGAGCACTTAGTGGCAACCAGTCTTTCCTAGCTGTAAACTAACTATTTTTAAATTTTAAGTCATAATGCTTATTAACGAAGGCAAAAACCAGTGTTTAAAGTCTAACAAATTAGAACAAGTTTACTGGTAAAAATCGAATATATCTAATCATAGATTACAAGCAAACAAAATCAAACATAATCACAGGTATACCCAACAAAAACGATTGACCAAACTCCAACCACATGAAGAAAGATATAGATGAATAGATACAATTACAGAATAGACCTACAGCAGACTACAGATAGGCTACAAAACAGAACAAACTGCTAAAGGCCGGTTCACACTGACGCCTTAAACTCAGTTATAAGGTTTTAAGGTTTTAAGTTTTAAGCGACGGTGTTCACACTGAGGTTTAAGTTTTTAGTTTTAAGTTTTAAGAGCTCCTTAAAACTTAAAACTGGACTTGAAAATTGTTCAAGTCTTAAAACTAGTTTTAAGGATTTTAGTGCAGAACATAGCGTTTAGATTGACAGCCAGAGCAATCCTACCCTGTTAAAACTTAAAACTGGCAATCCAGTGTGAATCAATCCTTGCTAAAAATAAATTTCTTAAAACTAAAAACGTTAAAACTTAAAACCTTAAAACTTAAAACTTCGGCAGTGTGAACCAGGCTTAACAGGCTACAACAGACTAACTACTCAGAAACTGACTTCAACACAAGTTTTGTAAATCTTAAGCTCTAAGATATTAAGCACTGCGGGAATTACTGGCTACAATAGACTACAAAAACAAAACAGAACTGCTATCCGGCAACAACTACTCAAAAACTGACAACAGGAAAATCAAACCTAACACAAATAAAAACGACTGACTACAACAGAAACAACAGGTTAAGTTATTCCGCAAAAACAAAGGACAATTAAACGATACTCGGGTCTCTTCCAGATAACTTCCCCAAAATGCTTAAAATAAACTAAATCTGACCAATATAGGTAAACTGGTACGAGTTTCTTGCTGACAACTTCGAGTCCAGTTTTCACGAAATATTAAACAATGGGGATAAAATGGGCTGAAATGCTAAAAATACAGTGTAAATAGCATGTTTTCCACATATACTGCTATAACTAAGCTAAAAATGCTTAAAAATTGAGTTTGAGCAAGCACCAAAATAGACGATAATAGCCCAAAACAGTGTGAAGAATTGGGGACAGCATTGAATGAAAGGCGGATCTTTGATAAAACCCAATTTTTCTAGATTTTCGAAAGGCAGCGAGATTCGGAGAAAAGTACCATGGCGACAGTGAAAACAAGTATTCGAGAGAAAATTCCTTTGGTGATGGCTCCTGATTACACTTATTCGCTTCTTCCGCCTGCAGTCAGCGAAGTCGATACCCGATCAAATAAACAGGAAATGGGACGATCAGTGGCCAGATTGCTAACCATGGTCACTTGAAGATGCCGAAGGGACGGAAGACAATCAGCCAGAACTTTGGCTCCCCGCCATTTTCCTGAATCAGAAAGGCGTAGCCTAATGTCCTGAAGCAGAGGGGTCAAACAGTGTCTCCCATATCGATCAACAAACTTGGGCAGACAGGAAATCCGACAGAGATTAATGATATTTGGATAGGGAATCTCAAGATGACGCAAACTGGGACTGTTCATGCACAGATTTCCCAGCAACCAGCAAGGATTACTGCAAAAACTGTCATAATAGTCAGCGCACCCAGTGGAAGCTTCAGTCTTAATAAATTTGCCCATTTCTGCAGGCAATTAGTTTCTTCAAAGAATCTCCAGTTGACAATCTCAGATAAAGCCCCTGCAAATAGTCCTCACGAATACGGTTCACTTCAAACGTTTCAACCTTTTCAATCTCAGTCGTGCAGTAATCTGGGTTATTCTGTGCGGCTGGCTCGATATCGTACAGGTGTAGGTGAAACCGATTGAGATAAGGGAGCTTTTGGACAAAGAACAAATTGGTTGGCAAAAAATAAATCTTGAAAAGCTTTTAATTCTTCGATTGGAGAAATCAGTTCATAGCGTCGGATCAGGGCTTGATCACTGACGCCACCATCCCAATCCAAACAACCCAGGGAAAGCTTTCGCAAGGAAGCATTCGAAGCTAAGCTGAGCAGTGTATCGACACCCAGTCTTGCCGATCCACATTTCTCAGGTCAAGAAACAACTGCGACAGGCAGGGATTTCGATTGGCAAAGTTTTGAATCGTGCAGGCCAAACTGTGCAAGCGATGATCCATTACAGGCCAGAATTCGCAGGGCCCCCAAGCCACATGGTCACATGCTGCAACCAGGTGTTTCAAATACTGGACCTCTAAGCACTGCAACCGTGCCTTAGAAAAGTACCATCACGACAGTAAAACAAGTATTCGAGTGAAGATTCCTTTGGTGATGGCCCCTGATTAGACTTATTCGCTTCTTCCGCCTGCAGCCGGCGAAGTCGATACCCGATAAAATAAACAGCAAAATAGGGACGATCAGTGGCGAAATTGCCAATCAGAGCACTTAGTGGCAACCAGTCTTTCCTAGCTGTAAACTAACTATTTTTAAATTTTAAGTCATAATGCTTATTAACGAAGGCAAAAACCAGTGTTTAAAGTCTAACAAATTAGAACAAGTTTACTGGTAAAAATCGAATATATCTAATCATAGATTACAAGCAAACAAAATCAAACATAATCACAGGTATACCCAACAAAAACGATTGACCAAACTCCAACCACATGAAGAAAGATATAGATGAATAGATACAATTACAGAATAGACCTACAGCAGACTACAGATAGGCTACAAAACAGAACAAACTGCTAACAGGCTACAACAGACTAACTACTCAGAAACTGACTGCAACACAAGTTTTGTAAATCTTAAGCTCTAAAATATTAAGCACTGCGGGAATTACTGACTACAATACTCTACAAAAACAAAACAGAACTGCTATCCGGCAACAACTACTCCAAAACTGACAACAGGAAAATAAAACCTAACACAAATACGCCCGGTTGCACCAAATGTGACTAACATCTAGTTAGACTAATTTGTAATTAAGTTCTAATTAAGGCCATTTTCCTTTGCACCAAATGAAAGGTTAGTTAGATTTTAATTCTAGTCAGGGGTAAGATTAACATTTGACTAACTTCTGACTAACATCTTATTAAAATCTAACTAAAATCTAACTAAAATCATCACGTGACATTAGCTTATACCCGATTTGCTAGAGCTCATCTGGGAAAAATACTGATTGGTTTAGAGCTAATCAGATTTAAATATCTAACTAGCTTGGTGCAACGGAGAATCTGATTAAAATAAGATTAAGACTAACTAATAACATTTTAGCTAGAAGTTAATTATGTTTGGTGCAACCGGCTGATAAAAACGACTGACTACAACAGAAACAACAGGTTAAGTTATTCCGCAAAAACAAAGCACTATTAAACGATACTCGGGTCTCTTCCAGATAACTTCCCCAAAATGTTTAAAATAAACTAAATCGAGTCCAGTTTTCACGAAATTATAAACAATGGGGATAAAATGGGCTGAAATGCTAAAAATACAGTGTAAATAGCATGTTTTCCACATATACTGCTATAACTAAGCTAAAAATGCTTAAAAATTGAGTTTGAGCAAGCACCAAAATAGACGATAATAGCCCAAAACAGTGTGAAGAACTGGGGACAGCATTGAATGAAACGCGGATCTTTGATAAAACCCATTTTTACTAGATTTTCGAAAGGCAGTGAGATTCGGAGAAAAGTACCATCGCGACAGTAAAAACAATTATTCGAGAGAAAATTCCTTTGGTGATGGCTCCTGATTACACTTATTCGCTTCTTCCGCCTGCAGTCGGCGAAGTCGATACCCGATAAAATAAACAGGAAAATGAAAATGGGACGATCAGTGGCGAGATTGCTAACCATGGTCACTTGAAGATGCCGAAGGGACGGAAGACAAACAGCCAGAACATTGGCTCCCCGCCATTTTCCTGAATCAGAAAGGCGTAGCCTAATGTCCAGAAGCAGAGGGGTCAAACAGTGTCTCCCATATCGATCAACAAACTTGGGCAGACAGGAAATCCGACAGAGATTAATGATATTTGGATAGGGAATCTCAAGATGACGCAAACTGGGACTGTTCATGCACAGATTTCCCAGCAACCAGCAAGGATTACTGCAAAAACTGTCATAATAGTCAGCGCACCCAGTGGAAGCTTCAGTCTTAATAAATTTGCCCATTTCTGCAGGCAATTAGTTTCTTCAAAGAATCTCCAGTTGACAATCTCAGATAAAGCCCCTGCAAATAGTCCTCACGAATACGGTTCACTTCAAACGTTTCAACCTTTTCAATCTCAGTCGTGCAGTAATCTGGGTTATTCTGTGCGGCTGGCTCGATATCGTACAGGTGTAGGTGAAACCGATTGAGATAAAGGAACTTTTGGACAAAGAACAAATTGGTTGGCAAAAAATAAATCCTGAAAAGCTTTTAATTCTTCGATTGGAGAAATCAGTTCATAGCGTCGGATCAGGGCTTGATCACTGACGCCACCATCCCAATCCAAACAACCCAGGGAAAGCTTTCGCAAGGAAGCATTCGAAGCTAATCTGAGCAGTGTATCGACACCCAGTCTTGCCGATCCACATTTCTCAGGTCAAGAAACAACTGCGACAGGCAGGGATTTCGATTGGCAAAGTTTTGAATCGTGCAGGCCAAACTGTGCAAGCGATGATCCATTACAGGCCAGAATTCGCAGGGCCCCCAAGCCACATGGTCACATGCTGCAACCAGGTGTTTCAAATACTGGACCTCTAAGCACTGCAACCGTGCCTTAGAAAAGTACCATCACGACAGTAAAACAAGTATTCGAGTGAAGATTCCTTTGGTGATGGCCCCTGATTAGACTTATTCGCTTCTTCCGCCTGCAGCCGGCGAAGTCGATACCCGATAAAATAAACAGCAAAATAGGGACGATCAGTGGCGAAATTGCCAATCAGAGCACTTAGTGGCAACCAGTCTTTCCTAGCTGTAAACTAACTATTTTTAAATTTTAAGTCATAATGCTTATTAACGAAGGCAAAAACCAGTGTTTAAAGTCTAACAAATTAGAACAAGTTTACTGGTAAAAATCGAATATATCTAATCATAGATTACAAGCAAACAAAATCAAACATAATCACAGGTATACCCAACAAAAACGATTGACCAAACTCCAACCACATGAAGAAAGATATAGATGAATAGATACAATTACAGAATAGACCTACAGCAGACTACAGATAGGCTACAAAACAGAACAAACTGCTAACAGGCTACAACAGACTAACTACTCAGAAACTGACTGCAACACAAGTTTTGTAAATCTTAAGCTCTAAAATATTAAGCACTGCGGGAATTACTGACTACAATACTCTACAAAAACAAAACAGAACTGCTATCCGGCAACAACTACTCCAAAACTGACAACAGGAAAATAAAACCTAACACAAATACGCCCGGTTGCACCAAATGTGACTAACATCTAGTTAGACTAATTTGTAATTAAGTTCTAATTAAGGCCATTTTCCTTTGCACCAAATGAAAGGTTAGTTAGATTTTAATTCTAGTCAGGGGTAAGATTAACATTTGACTAACTTCTGACTAACATCTTATTAAAATCTAACTAAAATCTAACTAAAATCATCACGTGACATTAGCTTATACCCGATTTGCTAGAGCTCATCTGGGAAAAATACTGATTGGTTTAGAGCTAATCAGATTTAAATATCTAACTAGCTTGGTGCAACGGAGAATCTGATTAAAATAAGATTAAGACTAACTAATAACATTTTAGCTAGAAGTTAATTATGTTTGGTGCAACCGGCTGATAAAAACGACTGACTACAACAGAAACAACAGGTTAAGTTATTCCGCAAAAACAAAGCACTATTAAACGATACTCGGGTCTCTTCCAGATAACTTCCCCAAAATGTTTAAAATAAACTAAATCGAGTCCAGTTTTCACGAAATTATAAACAATGGGGATAAAATGGGCTGAAATGCTAAAAATACAGTGTAAATAGCATGTTTTCCACATATACTGCTATAACTAAGCTAAAAATGCTTAAAAATTGAGTTTGAGCAAGCACCAAAATAGACGATAATAGCCCAAAACAGTGTGAAGAACTGGGGACAGCATTGAATGAAACGCGGATCTTTGATAAAACCCATTTTTACTAGATTTTCGAAAGGCAGTGAGATTCGGAGAAAAGTACCATCGCGACAGTAAAAACAATTATTCGAGAGAAAATTCCTTTGGTGATGGCTCCTGATTACACTTATTCGCTTCTTCCGCCTGCAGTCGGCGAAGTCGATACCCGATAAAATAAACAGGAAAATGAAAATGGGACGATCAGTGGCGAGATTGCTAACCATGGTCACTTGAAGATGCCGAAGGGACGGAAGACAAACAGCCAGAACATTGGCTCCCCGCCATTTTCCTGAATCAGAAAGGCGTAGCCTAATGTCCAGAAGCAGAGGGGTCAAACAGTGTCTCCCATATCGATCAACAAACTTGGGCAGACAGGAAATCCGACAGAGATTAATGATATTTGGATAGGGAATCTCAAGATGACGCAAACTGGGACTGTTCATGCACAGATTTCCCAGCAACCAGCAAGGATTACTGCAAAAACTGTCATAATAGTCAGCGCACCCAGTGGAAGCTTCAGTCTTAATAAATTTGCCCATTTCTGCAGGCAATTAGTTTCTTCAAAGAATCTCCAGTTGACAATCTCAGATAAAGCCCCTGCAAATAGTCCTCACGAATACGGTTCACTTCAAACGTTTCAACCTTTTCAATCTCAGTCGTGCAGTAATCTGGGTTATTCTGTGCGGCTGGCTCGATATCGTACAGGTGTAGGTGAAACCGATTGAGATAAAGGAACTTTTGGACAAAGAACAAATTGGTTGGCAAAAAATAAATCCTGAAAAGCTTTTAATTCTTCGATTGGAGAAATCAGTTCATAGCGTCGGATCAGGGCTTGATCACTGACGCCACCATCCCAATCCAAACAACCCAGGGAAAGCTTTCGCAAGGAAGCATTCGGAGCTAATCTGAGCAGTGTATCGACACCCAGTCTTGCCGATCCACATTTCTCAGGTCAAGAAACAACTGCGACAGGCAGGGATTTCGATTGGCAAAGTTTTGAATCGTGCAGGCCAAACTGTGCAAGCGATGATCCATTACAGGCCAGAATTCGCAGGGCCCCCAAGCCACATGGTCACATGCTGCAACCAGGTGTTTCAAATACTGGACCTCTAAGCACTGCAACCGTGCCTTAGAAAAGTACCATCACGACAGTAAAACAAGTATTCGAGTGAAGATTCCTTTGGTGATGGCCCCTGATTAGACTTATTCGCTTCTTCCGCCTGCAGCCGGCGAAGTCGATACCCGATAAAATAAACAGCAAAATAGGGACGATCAGTGGCGAAATTGCTAATCAGAGCACTTAGTGGCAACCAGTCTTTCCTAGCTGCAAACTAACTATTTTTAAATTTTAAGTCATAATGCATATTAACGAAGGCAAAAACCAGTGTTTAAAGTCTAACAAATTAGAACAAGTTTACTGGTAAAAATCGAATATATCTAATCATAGATTACAAGCAAACAAAATCAAACATAATCACAGGTATACCCAACAAAAACGATTGACCAGACTCCAACCACATGAAGAAAGATATAGATGAATAGATACAATTACAGAATAAACCTACAGCAGACTACAGATAGGCTACAAAACAGAACAAACTGCTAACAGGCTACAACAGACTAACTACTCAGAAACTGACTGCAACACAAGTTTTGTAAATCTTAAGCTTTAAGATATTAAACACTGCGGGAATTACTGACTACAGTAGACTACAAAAACAAAACAGAACTGCTATCCGGCAACAACTACTCAAAACTGACAACAGGAAAATACGGATAAAAACGACTGACTACAACAGAAACAACAGGTTAAGTTATTCCGCAAAAACAAAGGACAATTAAACGATACTCGGGTCTCTTCCAGATAACTTCCCCAAAATGCTTAAAATAAACTAAATCTGACCAATATAGGTAAACTGGTACGAGTTTCTTGCTGACAACTTCGAGTCCAGTTTTCACGAAATATTAAACAATGGGGATAAAATGGGCTGAAATGCTAAAAATACAGTGTAAATAGCATGTTTTCCACATATACTGCTATAACTAAGCTAAAAATGCTTACAAATTGGGTTTGAGCACCAAAATATACGATAATAGACCAAAACAGTGTGAAGAACTGAGGACAGCATTGAATGAAAGGCGGATCTTTGATAAAACCCATTTTTACAAGATTTTCGAAAGGCAGTGAGATTCGGAGAAAAGTACCATCACTACAGTAAAAACAAGTATTCGAGAGAAAATTCCTTTGGTGATGGCTCCTGATTATACTTATTCGCTTCTTCCGCCTGCAGTCAGCGAAGTCGATACCCGATAAAATAAACAGCAAAATGGGACGATCAGTGACCAGATTGCTAACCATGGTCACTTGAAGATGCCGATGGGATGGAAGACAATCAGCCAGAACTTTGGCTCCCCGCCATTCCTGAATCAGAAAGGCGAAGCCTAACGTCCAGAAGCAGAGAGGTCAAACAGTGTCTCCCATATCGATCACCAAACTTGGGTAGACAAGAAATCCGACAGAGATTAATGACATTTCGATAGGGAATCTCAAGATGACGCAAACTGGGACTGTTCATGCACAGATTTTCCAGCCACCAGCAAGGATTACTGCAAAAACTGTCATAATAGTCAGCGCACCCAGTGGAAGCTTGAGTCTTAATAAATTTGCCTATTTCTGAGCATTCGAAGCTAAGCTGAGCAATGTATCGACACCCAGTCTTGCTGATCCACATTTCTCAGGTCAAGAAACAACTGCGACAGGCAGGGATTTCGATTGGCAAAGTTTTTTAATCGTGCAGGCCAAACTGTGCAAGCCATGATCCGTTACAGGCCAGCATTCGCAGGGCCCCCAAGCCACGTGGTCACATGCTGCAACCAGGTGTTTCAAATCCTGGATCTCTAAGCACTGCAACCGTGCACAGATAGCTGACCGTAGGTTTTCCGGTAGGAAATCAACGTCTATATAATCCAGCGATTGAATAGTTGACTGTTCCATGAAATCCAACTTCCGCGCACTAAATTAGGTAAGCAAAGTTTAGATAACAGTCTTCTCCCAAATAGCATGACTGCACATCAGGGGTGCAGCGCCAAAAGGTTGCAAATAAAGTTGACATAAAACCGGCAGAAAGTTTAATCTCAGTATTTCTTAATCTTCCCGAGCCTTTAAAAATTTGCGACCAGCCCGGCCGGCACGGAAAGCGAAAAATTGTTCTAAGCATAGCGTACTTTTACAGAATTCCCTTGGAGCCTTAGAATAGAGCGTGCTCCAACATGTCTGAGCCTAAACTTGTCAGTTTAAGCACATCAATTTAAAAATTCAAACTATGTATATATATATATATATATATATATATATGCGCGTGTGTGTGTGTGTGGTATGTGTGTCACAATCTATGTGCAGCAGCACGAGATTAACACGTATTAAAATAACATCCTGCAAATTAGGTCTGTACCGAGCTGAAACTTAAAGACAACTATACAAGGGTTTCCAAATGAAAGCTCAACATTTTGTTGACATCAAAATTTAGAATCCGGGATGTAAAACGTAACAATGCGTTTAACCAGACTGATATGCCAAACAAGCAAGATTTTATGCAAAAGCTTCAGTTTCCGCTAGGCGGACATTTCAGTAATTGTATACCTGCTGTGCGCAGCCAATTATTTTGTAAGAGAGCTCTTACTTGCTTACTATAAGAAGGTATACGATCAAAAGATTCTTTGAAGATTTTTAAGATTTTTTGTGAAGCTTGAGGATTTTACCTTTATATTGAAGATAAAGTTTAAACTAAATGTACACATATTTCTGCTAGTTTCATGCATTTGAGAATCTTTGCTGAGATGTAAAAAGTTAACTTTAACTATGAGTCATCAGTCAGAACAGAGAATAGACGCTTCAGATTTTGGAATTGAAACGAGTATATACATATATGCGTAGTGTGTAAGTAAATCGAAAACAGAAGTTCTGTGGAATGAAAGACAAGATTTCACACACAAATCATAGTAGCCCTATCTAAAACCATTGCTTGCACGCATTTGAGTATGTTTATCAAGCAAAATGCCGTGAGGGCTCGGGCCGAGCAATCATAAGAGACCTGCTGCGCGGAGGCGCAGCAGGAAAACCTCGACAGTGAAGGAATAAAGGACGTCTAGAAAAGCTTCAGCTGCAAGTTTTTAGCGCTCTTCTAGGTTTTTTCAGTGTTTTTAAATCAAGACTCCAGCTCCAGTCAGCAGTTGCGTGTAGAAACGTAAACAACAACAAGAGTTAACCATTCATGTTTCTTTAATACATATATATCACCAACCACCACAAGGACTGACTGATATTGTTACGTTTGTGTAGCTAATGATGCTATTACATTTAGAAGCTGTTCAAGCTAATATATTTCATCATCATCATCATTGACAAGCGTCACATTCTTAGTTATTAACTGGGGCCCAATTTGTGGGGGGGGTCAGTCTTTATCGTGCAGGTGATATCCCCAGCTTAATAACTAAGGGCCGTATTCACAAAGCTCTGGTTAGGCTACCACTGGTAAGGCTGCCATTGGTAGGGTTACAAGTGGTAAGAAAACCAGTTGGTTGGAAAGGCGAATTCACAACCAATTGGTTATCTTACCAGTGGTAGCTTACAGTGCGCTAAATATGTTCTTTGATATCTACCGCTTTCCATGTAAGATTTAACCACTGGTAAGCAACCCTTACCATTGGTTTTATGTGCAAATTAAAATAAATTTTGGAAATGTAAACCTAATTAGAAAAAACTACCTATTACTCCAGTAAAATATAGGCATCTTTTTGAAAGAACTTGAATTACAACGTATTTGAAATGGTAATAAAAAATTGAACTACTATTTCTTAAAATTTTGAAATTTAGTTCCTCAATGGTATCTCATTTGCATATATATGCTGCTGTGCTATTTCGATAACTGTAAAAGTAGCTATAGTGGACCATATTACCGATTTTTAAATAGAATTTTCACTGCAAACCTCCTCCAGCCCTGGTTTGCAATTTCCCTTACCAGTGGTAGCATACCACTGGTTAAAAACATTTTGTGAATTCGGAAGCAGTGGTTAACCAATTGGTTTAACCATTGATAACCCTTAAATGCTACCATCGGTAGGGTACCAAGGCTTTGTGAATGCGGCCCTAAGAGTGTGACGCTTGTAAAGAATTCCATATGCGCTGTTTTGGTCAGCTAGCGCAACGTACGAAAATAGCGCAGCCAATCCTGGTGCATACGTTGAGTCCTATTTTAGTGACCTGAAGAATAATCTTTTAAAGAAGGACCTCCCTCAGCGTCTCGATGACATCGTCCTGCTGGACGGTACAGTGAATCTAGCTTTTGCAGCTAGCGCTGATCGGGAGTCAGAGGAAGAGGATTCCTCCAGCACTTCCGGCATTGGCATTGCCTCATCGAAGCGTCGGGAAAGTGATCATGTTGGCAACATATCGGTTCCTGCAAGTACGCCTACATCGAATGTTGGCGAAAAATGCCCTACGTGCACCAATGGCAACATGCAAGGGGGTGCTCACCAGTGTATTGCATGTGGCAAAAATGTGCATGTATTCCCTCCATGTTCATATCCCATTCCTGGATCTACCGAAGGATACGGGGAACAGACAATGTGCTGAGTGTGGGTCAACACTGCTCAGCCACATCACATACAGGTTCTGAATGAAATTGAAAACTGGAGAAATCAAGGACTGCAGAGTAAAAGCAAGAGATGTAGATTTTCCTACCTCGAAACTAGTCCTGATCTCAGCTGCCTTGTCTAAAGAACGGTAGCATTTTGAGGCCTGTGAAAGTCGCCCACACCATCGTGCAGCTGCCTGCAATCCACATGCTCATTCCACTCCGTGGTTCAGTGCATCTCCGCTGCATACTCAGATAGCAGGGAGTTCCGAGCCTACGTAGATTCAGCTCAAGATATTTCTCCGGTTTTCAATCTGTGTGTTCTTCTGGCGAAAGGGCATGTGACTGTTCAATTGTACCATTCCTACGATCGTCTTAGATATCTTCAGAAATCAGCGACTTAGTTGGGACGATACTACCTTCCTAATTGATAGCAATTTACCCATTGAAGGAGTGGTTAATAAGCTGCTTTCTGTGATTCCTTGGGCCAATTTCATAAAAGTTTGCAAGTTGCGGATTCCGCAACTCGCAACTGCAAGTTGCGGAATTGCAAGCTGCAAGTGTTTCATAAAGTGTCAAGTGCGGAATCCGCACTTGTACTTGAACTGCAAGTCAAGTTCGATGCAAGTTGCAAGTCCGCTTCTACACAAGCAGCAAGTAAGTGTTTCATAAAACTCGCTGGAACACTCACTTGCAACTTGCAAGTGCGAGTAAAGTCGTCTAGTAGATTTTTACTAGACGCTTTTCAAAAAATTGGAATATCTTTCACAATTTTCGTTTGTTTTTAATAAAATTTAAGATTTAATTGTTTTGAAATGTTCTGAACATTTTGTGAAAATTTCAGTAAATTTTATGCAACGGTGAAAGAGTTATGATTTTTTGAAGAATTATGGTAAATTTTCCTTCTACTCGCACTTGCAACGCAAGTACTCGCACTTGCCTTGCAAGTGGGTCAAGTTCCTCTACTTGCTTAGCTAATTTCCGCAAGTTAGCGGAAAAGTTTTATGCAACACTTGTAATCCGCACTTGCGTTTCAAGTGCGAGTACTAGCACACTCGCACTTGCAAATCCGCAACTTTTTATGAAATTGGCCCCTTGCTTCAAGGAAACGAAAACTTGTAGCTCCAAATATTGTTCAAAGGCTGTTACACACGTCACCTACTCTTGCCTCAGTGTGGAGTTGACCACACGTGAAGTCACGGCTGAGAGTATGTTAATACGACCATCAACGTGCCGGAGTGGACGATTTGCGATCTTTCAATACCTGCCAACAGTGCCGTTCCTGGTGGTTACTACAGGTTACTACAGCTAGGAGACAATTCCGTCAATTCTGCGGAGACTTTGTCGTCGGAAGAATACGAAGGCCACAGCTATGAACGGTTGGTTGGTTGGCTCTAAGATTGGATAAACTTCCTCTGTCTGTTGAAGTGTTTGAAAAAAGTTGATCATAAGGTCTGTAGTTTGCTTCTATTCTCCAGACGGAGAAGGTGTTGGGAGAAATTTGATGACTTCAAAGACAAGTTCAAGTTGCAAGTTCTAAAGTTGCATCGGCTCAATTGTTGCTATATATTGTTTAGACACTCAGGAAGTCTAAAGAAATGTTAGGAAACTGTGCTGTGACTCTTCAAACATTCCCAATAGTCTAGGCGTTTTACAGGAAAAACGGCAGGGGGTCCACACCCAAGTTCGACGTGGCTCTTCCTCCTAGCAATCCCCTTTTTCATTCTTGCGCATACCGAGAAATTGCAGTCTGCAAAAATTTGGTTTAAATGGTGTCTATATGAATTAAATTTTAAGAACACCGCCCACTATTGTTTTCTGTTAAAGGGCCCAGATAAATCGTACATTGATCTCCTTACGATTGTTCGGCACGTTTTCACATCATGCTCAACTTTGCTTAAGAATTGTAACCTCGAAATATTGCTTAGATAAAACTTATGTTGTAGCAATGCAACTATATGAAGCAACTATTCGTGTGCATGCACATTTACTTTGAAACATCTGCAGTTGGACATTAGCATAGCAAGCAAGTAATAGTACACAGCTAATTAGGCTAACTATAGCTTAATAGAGTGGTAGAGTGGTACAGCAGTAAAGTCACGTGAACACACGATTTTAATCCAAGTTGGCCACGTTTGTCAATGTCGTCATGTTTGGAATAGTTGAAGTACACATCGGATGACGAGACAAGTCAAATGAATAGAAGAAAACAAATTGGGATAGAGCTTGGGATTTTGGTGGATTTTGTAACCCCGAAATGTGATGGGGGTACCCCCTAAACCCCCTCCCCCAGAATTTGGACCTCAGAAATTTTGAAAAAATTAGGCCAAAAAATGCAAAATTTTCTGTGATTTAGCCCTTTTTTCTCCAAAATAAGGTAGATAGCACAAGCATTCATATGCATATATGTATATATCAGTGGCGCAGCCAGAACTTTGTGACGGGGCATGCGGACCACGATTTTTAAAAAACAGGGCCCCGTTGCATAAAATCATTGATGGCTGAATATTGATTTACTGATAAACCATCAGTAAACCTAATCAGTATGTTTAAGCCAAATACATGCCATCTTGTGAAAGTTTATGATGCACTAGTGAATTTATTAGTATTCACCTTAAAGGGGGGGGGGAGCAGAGATGGACGCGGGACGAAATTTTTCGTCCCGACCCGTCCCGTCCCGCACTCAATTTGTTTGTCTTGTCCCGCGGGATCCCGCAGTCCCGCAAATTTGATAATGCCCGTTCCGCAAAATCCCGCATAATTTCTTAATTGTCTCATTACCTAAAATTAATGGTAATTAATACTAATTTAATATGAAAATTTAAAATAAGTTTGTTATGTAAACTCAGCTCAGCTCAGCTAAATCCCAGCTTTTTACCAGTTATTAGGCTTTAATAGGGGCAAACTTTGGCTAAGTTTCAAAGATTTTAGTTATCTGGTTAGTGTGCTAGCTCACCTTTTGTTAAAAACAGCCCTTATTTTTAGACTTGAAAAGCTATGTAGCCTAGCGCAGTAAAAATGGGGTCAAAGAATTTTTTGTCTTTAATTTTGCCGAAAAGATCTGGGCTTTTTCTAGGCGAAAAAAGTGGGGGTGGGGAGAGTAAAATCGCTAAAAATGCAGTAAAAATAGCCTGTTTTCTACATATGCTGCTATAACTATGCTTAAAAGTGCTTAAAAATTGAGTTTGAGTACCAAAATAGACGATTTTTGACCGAAAAATTCCCGCGAAGCCGGAAAAGTTTTGAAAATTTTGACCAAAAATCCTTAAAATTTGGCATTTTCTGGGCACCTTTTACAGTGAGTGGGGGAGGGAAGCCCAAAAAAGTGGGGGGGGGGGGGCCCCCCACCCCCCCCCCAGGTAAAAAAAGCCCAGAAGATACTCCTAGGGGTTCTTTGGCCTGCTGAATCCGAATATAAAATCCGCTTTTAGATATGACGCTTCCGTCGTTCAGTATACGCTTACACTATCTTTGAACTTTTTGGAGCAATCGACACCCATCGTTCGAGAAAACAATTTAGCATTTATAATCCCTGGACCAAGGCTTAGTAGCCTAACTTACGTAGTCTTAGCAGCATTTTAAACCCATAGTTCTAGTAGACAAGTTGCTCCTCGTTCTGTTAGCTATATATACCCAATTAGGCTATATATATATATACGTATATATGTTTTTAGAAAAATCTAAACATTGGCATTTTTCACCTAAAAAGATTAAAGGTGCCACCAGGCAGGCGTGAATACATTAATCTGCCAAATTCGGTGGTTTTTCACCACACATAGTAAGTGAGAAATTAGCAAAAGAATGTGAAAGAAAATTATGAAAAATGGATATTTTTAGCACAATTTGCAGTTTGTGGCAATATTTGCAATATTACGCAAAACGCACTCGTCTTTGTTTTTGAGGACCCATGGGCACTACAAAATATCTAAAAACGAGCAAATCTGAGATGGTGGGGGAAAAATCGGCAAAAAGTGAACCTCCCCCCTTAAGGTGCTGGTTCGGGTATTTGTAGCAAAATTTGAAAGATTGCCAATTACCCAATTTGGAGTTGTTGTATCATTTTAAAGCTTAGAATGTGCTTGTTACAACCAGCCAGAACGCAGCTGTCTCAATTCAACTGTCCGACTTGGACATGTGATAACATGAAAACAATTTTTGAACATGTATATATATATTTCTCGAAGTGTCGGAAAGCCAAGGAAAAGCGACCAGTTCAGGCGTCAAAACAAACGTCTACCTGAGGGCTATTTTTCTGAAATTCCTTCATGAAGAAACATGCACGCCTCAATATTTCGAAAAAAAGTAAAAGTTCTCGTCAAAATTTCAAACTTGGATGCCTAATTTCTCCCGAACAAAAAGACCAAAGGCAAAACCCTTGAAAAATAGCTCTCGGCAACAGTCCCAAAAATGCGTGTGTAAACCCGCTTTTAAAGACAAAAGTAAGCAAATTCGATCCAGCACCTTAAATATTGAATGTTGAACTGTATTCTACTCGGCGGCCTCAGAAATATTTGCTGGCAAGTTCACAGCCGAAAAATTATGCTAGAATATATAAATTTGGACACATGTTGACTGTCCAGTTTAGAGGTAGAATTTGCTTAACAGACTCACACCAATACTGAACTAGTATATTGAAAGTACAAATAAATTTAGTTGGCAACGAAATCGCGAAATTTTTCCTTCTAGTCAGCTTTACTTTCTTCGGGTTAATTTTTCTTATTTCCGAATCCTGACGGGGCATGAGGCCGCATGCCCCGCATGCCCCCTGGCTGCGCCCCTGGTATATATATATTTATATATATAAATATATATATATATTCAAATATATATATATATATATTTGATTTAGGATTTAGGCTTCAACAGATTTTAATTTTTAATTTCATGGAACAGGTTTGAGAAAGTAGCAAGTGACCAGGATATGAAAACAATTAGAAAGTAGAACAAAGATTAAACTAGATTAGTAAACAAAACTACTAAACCTAAAATCCAGTAACTAAAGATTAGCTAAGGAAAGGGCGCTTAAGGTGGTGATTCCTTTTGGGCACATATTGTTGTTTGGCCGCGTAAATCAAGATGAAATTTGATGAAACTTTCCGAAATAAGTTCTTTTAGCGTTCTAATACCCTCCGCGCAATCGCGATTCAAAAATTCGAGATTTCCGGTCAGAGTGGTTTTTCCCAATTTCTGAGCGTTTGCAGCTGCTATACAGTTATAACTATATTCACTCGAAAGATCTCATTGAGCTTCACATTTTTGCTTTTTAAAGCAAGTTTCTAGCTTTTCTCTACCGTGAGATATAGCCGATTTTCTTGTTTTGGCGTCGAAAATTTGTCATTTTAGCAGAAATCAAATAATCCAACATTTCTTGAACTACGCAAGCCGTAAAATCAAAGTAAGGGCGTCGATCTGAAGGTCTCACAGGGATAAATTATCCGATGCATGATCGTCTTCCAACTGCTATCCTGTAGGCTGCTATCATAAAAATATAGTTTTTGCAAAAACACGACCATTTTTTTCCAAAGCTTGTGGAGCATACACCATACAAGCTGGAGGGCTGCAATTTAACGGATGTGTTCTGCACAAATATACCCAGGGACGATTTTTTAGTTGTCCCGACTGCTGCTTTCTAGCTAAAGTAATCGCTTGACAAATTTGGAAAAAGTAGGCAAAATACAGGTTACGCACACATTTCAGCTTATTATCTCTATAACGAAGAGCGATTTCACAATAAATAAAAAATCGTCCCCAGCTATTTGATGGAGGTATCGAATGATGTAACCGATGTCTCGCGAAAAAATTTACTTGAGTCTGCAAAAATTCTGGAAAATTATACTTCTTCTAAAATGTGTTAAAATATTTTAGAAAAGCAGCATTAGTTTCGTGGCATGCATTAAAAAGAGAAAATGTCAAGCTACACTTTGATATAAAAATGGCTTCTTAACTCCAAGTGATGAATTAGTAATAAGGGTGCAAACTTTATGTGACCAAAGGGAATCACCACCTAAGCAGGGGGAACAGTTGGGTAAAGACATGAACCCCCTTGGTTTACTATCAAAAACTTAAGTGGGTCGTCTTAGATAGTTAGACTTGCAATATGGCATGAGATTAAATACCCTCATGAGGTTTTCGAAAGTAGCTAAAGTAGATGCGTTGGCGATTTCTAAAGGTAAGGAGTTCCAAATAGGGACTACTCTAACCGCAAAGAAAGTAAATCTATGAGTGGATCTTACTACAGGTTGTCGCAATTTTAATGTTCGATTATTTCTAAAGTTAAGCTCAGGAGCGAACTAAAAAATTCATTAAAATCTAGGTCCATTTTGTTGTGAACGATTTGGTAGGTTAATTTTAGATCGGCAATTAGTCTACGTACTTCTAAAGGCTGTAGTTTTAACATTTCTAATATTTCATTGTAATTCAGATCTCTAAGACCTCTGATCTGTCTTGTGATGGTTTTCTGAATTCTTTCAATCTTATCTATTAAACCAATTTGATGAGGGTTCCAGACAGGAGAGGCATATTCTAGATGCGGTAGGATAAATGTTATTTGAAGTTTAATAAGGACTTCTGGAGTTCTGCATCCAAAAGACCTTAATATTTGACCTTGAATTTGCCTAGCTCTTTTTGTAATTGTTTCTACGTGTACATTAAGTTTAAGGTCGTTTGTTAACATCACACCCAAATCTTTAACTGACGTAACGAGTGGTAAATCAATGCCACCGAGATTTGGATTTACTTGAAAATCTGGATTACCGAGCTTTAGAATAACACACTTGGGAACTGAAAACTGAAGTTGACACTCAGTTGTCCAGGCGTTAATCCTGTCCAAATCAGACTGTATTTTCTGAACGTCAGTTAAATTTTGGACAGTGAAAAATAACTTCGCATCATCAACAAACATTTTAATACTCGAATGTAGTAATACTTTTGTA
The DNA here is from genome assembly GCA_030248195.1 of Trissonchulus latispiculum. NCBI lineage: Eukaryota > Metazoa > Nematoda > Enoplea > Enoplida > Ironidae > Trissonchulus > Trissonchulus latispiculum. The sequence continues at coordinate 21,323 of JASAND010002930.1, forward strand.
ATATCATTTATGTAAATAAAAAATATCAAGAGTCCTAAAAACAGAACCCTGGGGTACTCCACTAAGCACTGGTACCCAATCAGAAAAGGAGTCATTAATCTTAACTCTCTGCGATCTAGAAATGAGAAAGACTTCAAACCATCGAAGAATATCTCCAGTAATTCCAATCTAATCTAATTTTGCAAGAGTTCAGTATGGGCTATTGTATCAAAAGCTTTCTTGATGTCTAAATATACAACAAGTTTACTTTTTCTGAGATCTAAAACTTTTGTCCAATCATTAAGGCATTCTAGGAGTTGAGTTACTGTTGAGAGCATACCTGAACGGGAGGTCAAATTTCACAGACCCTTGTGGAAGCAAATTTGGATACCCCTTGTGAGAGCGATTTATCTTAGGGGTACTTTTGAAAGCGTTTTTAAGCTACTTTCGTCATTTTTCAACAAAAAGCAGCAAGTTTTTAGGCAAAACACGTTTTTCGGACGTTTTTTGCAAAAGTTAGTAACTTTAAGAGAAAAATTCCGGCGAAGCCGGAAAAGTTTTGGAAACTTTAGTCGTAAAAGCCATTCTTTTGGGCAGTTTCCTTACCCCTTGTGGCCAATTTTCTTACCCCTCGTTGTCAATTTTCTTACCCCTTGTGGGAGCAATTTCGCGACTCCTTGTGGGCGACTTCGCCGAGGGGGGAATTCCCCCCTTGTCCACCTGTGGTTGAGAGTTTACATATGTAATGAAGTGAGCAAGATCCAAGATTCGATCTGCTCCAAACTCTAGTCTCTCTTCTTTACACGGAAGGTCAGCGCGTCTGTTCGCAGTGAAGCAGGCTTAAGCACCAGATCTCTGAAAGGTGGTGTTCCAAAATCAGAGATTCTCTGCGGCCAACCTTAGTAGGGGTCTTTGTCGGTGAGTTCGTTTGAGGCTCCTGGGTTGATTTCCAGTCGGACAGCAAGAGGGGTCAGCACTTGCTTCCTTGATGATCTCTCCAATTGTACAGCAAGCGGGGTCAGCACTTGCTTTCTTGATGAGCACTGGATTTGGTTGAGTTCTTCCTCACTGGATCTTCGGTTCTTTCTTGTGGCTAGTAGTTGCACGGTAAACGCACCGTATGAGAAGGCTAACGCGCCTTTGTTTGCTTGTAATAAGATTAGACGGTAAACGCACCGTAGTTGAAGGCTTGCTTGTAATTGCTTGCTTGTAATAAGACTCGGTAACTAACACACTGATTATTTAATGAGAAACACTACAATTACAGGTTGTACAATTCTGTGCGTTCAAACTAACAATTACGACAATGCTAACGATTAGGTTACAGTACAATGAGATACAGTACAAAGGTTACTGTACCAGAGTTGCCAGTTACTTTCCCTTCCTAGGTTACTAATTAATATTATTCCAATTTGGAATAATATTACAAACTTTGATTAAGTTAACGGGACAAGGTCGATACTCTTAACGCCTTTTACACCCTTTCACTCTACTAACTCTTTCTAACTCAATTTCCCTATATGCTGTGTGTTGCCCTATATGCTCGTGCTTTGTTACTCTTTATACGTCCCTTACAATAGGACTGTCAAACTAATATCACAATAAACTAAGTTACTAATTATTAACCTAGGGACGGTCTTTGGGTGAGCCCCTGAAAGTCGGACACCGCTTTCGCTCTGACACTCAGTTCAGGGATGCTATGTGGGATAGAATTTGAGGATGAGCGAAATAGATGGGAGTTGGGAGGTCCTTCCTTACTTATTCCTAATTTGGTCTAGTTTAACACAGTTATACAATAAGGGGTCTTCTGATCTTCTTGACAGGACTCAAAGCGAGAGGGCCGGGGTGACGATTTTGGAAATGCAGGAAGTTGACATTTTAGACTGAAAATGATGCTTGGGAATTAACGAAAATCCATTCTATGTAGGATTTTAGGTCTAGCCCAACTTTGATCAGGTTTTGGTCTGTCGCTGTCTCTGCCGCCGTTCACTCTACAAGATCATTCAGGTTCCAATGTACCTTCGCTAGACTGACTCGGACTGATACTGTTCACTGATAATAGCTTCCAACTTGACTGGGTCCTTCTCCGGACAATACTGATCTGATACCAACTAATCTGACTGGATCACACTGAATCAAGGCTCTGACTGGGTTCACCGTACTGCAATCAATCTCGGACGCAACTTTCGGCAGGACAGGGCTTCTTTCCGCACCTGAATCAAATGGGTTAAAACCCATTAATGCAAGGTCACGGTGCGGGAATCGAACCCAGCAACCATTACTCGTTCTTTCGCTTTCCTGGCCCAAAATGTGCATTTTGGGCCCCATTTGAACTTGTGAATTGACGAAATGACACCAAACCATTGGCTATTGCCTTTTTGACAAAATTAACCATTCTTAGTAACTTTCTGTCACAAAACAGGCCTTCTTGGCCATTTTAGATTACAACTTGCTGATTTTGATTAAACTTAAGGTAATTCTTTGCGCAGACAAGACGATTCGTAATGCTCTCACGTCTGGACCCAAATCAGGTCTTAATGACTTGCAGTTAGACGAAACAACTCTTAAAAACGTATAAACTTCGCTATTCGTACCTTATTTGAAAACCTTGCTAGTTTCTATCCTTTGTCTTGCACAAACCGGGCCGCCTGGCCCGTCTTAGATTAATACAAACCGATTCTGATAGAAACTCACAGGTTCGCTTGAACAGATTAAATGACTAAACAAAGCTCGCATTTCTGGCCTAGTTCTGGCCCAATTTCGTTGATTTGCCACGGGAAACGGGCTTGTTTCCCGTGGCCCGCTGCTAATCTTAACCGTATGCAAAACTTGATGTTTTTAAATGAATTTCTAATGTTGGAAGATGGTCAGGTATTTGATGTTTGCTACAATTAACCTAGCTACTGCCTACCTACCTAAGTACATTAAATTGCTGAAACCTACGTAATACTGACATATGAATTAATATTGCTGATTATTTGATTAAACATTTTATGGCTAATCAGTTTTCCTACCTAGATTGATAAAATAAATTAATATGCTGCTTTGTGGGTGAGTTTTTTGCACATAATTAGTTTTAACTGTTTTCTTTACCAAAAATGCAAAAACTCACTCACTCACTGTCTCAGCAGCCATTTTACGCAGTCCCTACTTACCGACCTACCGACCTACCGAACTACGTCTACTTCTAAATCTACCTGCCCCTTATCCTAGTGCCCTAACAGGGGACGTGCCGAACCGCTATTCGATCCGGTGCTGGCAACCCCAGCAGCCAGCCGAGTGGCAGTCGCGCGTACTACCACCCTTTCACACGAGCACATAATTGCAGTCGTGCAAAACTGGCATATAAATTAACAAAATTTCGATTAACATGGATTTGAGAAAAAGTTATATATGTTTGTAGAGCTTAAAAAACTGAGCATTTTTTGTGCTTACAGCACCAAAAAATGTTAAGTAATTAGTGAGAAAAACATAATTAAAGTTAGTTTCCACATATGCATAATTAGCACATGTAATGCATTAATTGACTATGCACGTGCTGGGTTGCTAAATTGCTTCCTTATATAGGCTAGCTGAACTTGTTCTAATCGTAACCCGTTTAGCTCAATGGATGAGCACTGGACCTGCTAATCCAGAGAACCTGAGTTCGAATCTCAGTACGGGTCTACTTCTTTTCTTTTAGTTTGGTTCGTCTTTTGGCCTTTGACATGGGAAGCTAAACGATTACGGTAACGACCGTGAGCCCATGATAAGTTTAGGCCAAGACCATTAATATCCCTATCCTGACTAGGCTTAACTATTTCCCAATTATTAAGAACGTCAGCTAATTAATACAACAAGACTGCAACTATTTCCTTACCTAGAACAAATTTAAACTGCCAGTCCGCTAATCGGACATTTGTTATGAGACTCTTACTAGTGACAGATTTCTACCTATTTTATGTATTCTCTTCATTTCTAGCCCGGTTAGTGCTGGATTTCATGGTTGCGGCTCATCTGTCCCCTACTCGCAGGGCAACCTACACAGATGACCGGAAATCCGACAGACCTGCAGACCTAATAGGGGGTCCCCGTGACCCTAGGCTGCAGAATCTGCCCTAACCGTCAAACAGAACAATATTAAACGGAATTCCACATTGCATTCACTCCGAAACTGACAATTTTCCATCAGACATGCGTCTAAGCTATAGCCGAAATAGATCCCTGATTATTTATGATTAAGGGCCAAATTGCTACTCAATTTGGCCCAGTTCCTGCCTAATATCTGAGCAATTACACATTCATTCTGGCATTTCCAAGACCCTTATCAAACAAGAAAGTTCACATGGTCTGCCCTCAATCACACTCACAGTCACACAATTTTGGTTCAGAATTCACACCCAAAAAGGGGCTAAACTTGGAACCTCATAACCCATGAGGAATTTACCCAAGAAGCCAACTACGTAAATCTAGGATTCACATTCACGCAATAATAGTCACAATCACGCCAATAACAACACAAACGACTATACATTATAATACAAGTCCTAACACCTTCCTACCTAAATCTACCTAAATCTACCTATTCTTTGTATGCACATTTTGTTGTAGTGTTGGGGATTAACGGGTCTCCGTCTGGAGCCCAGATTTTGTAAGTTTGCACTTTAATAAGGACTGGAAACTTTGAAACTTTGAAAGTTTTGTTGGAAAGCTAAACGAGTAATAATTGCTCGGCAATTATTACTATGTAACAACAAACAGTTCCGCTAAGGACAGCTTGATTAAATTAACATAGGGGAAGCCGGCCATTCCCCTCAAAAAGGCTGAGTAATTAGTAATTAAAACAGTTTCTGGGTTTTAATTCCTATTAATTTTAGGTAGCCGACCTACACAAACAACATTACACAATTACAGACAATAGTTTTAACTTCAGTAGTGCCTAACTGTACGAATATGGCCGGCAATTCCTAATTGCCGGCTGTGGGGAGAATTATTCCCTAGACTTAACTCAGTTCAGAACATGAGGTCGTAACCAAGGGACCTCCTATCTCAACTCAAGGGTGGGTCCCCACTCAAAATACCTCCATTACTAAGTAACCCCACAAAACGTGAAAAAGGAAAAATAGCTGGCCACGTGGGCTCACTGATAAAAAAGGCAAAAACTGGCCACGAGGGCTCGCTGATTGAAGACTGAAAAACACTGGCCACGAGGGCTCGCTGAGTAAGAAGTGACGAACTGGCCACGAGGGCTCGCTGATTAAAACATAAATTAAAATACTAGCCACGAGGGCTTGCTGATGCAAAAGGTGAAAAAACTGGCCACGAGGGCTCGCTAATTTTGAATTAAGAATGAGCCAAAAAGGGCTACACTTTGATTGAAAATTAAAGGCCCGAAGGCCGAAAACCAATGTAAAACATAGGCCAAAAAGGGCCTTCTAGAAACTAGAAAAGGTGCGTTTTCTGTGCGTCTGGCCGAGCATAATATGGCTCATATGGCTCATATGGCTCATATGGCCCTAGATCTTGTGTGTCTTTGCTTCGTGTTGGCTCACTTCATCTCCTCTGACCTGTGTGAGCCAGAGAAGGTCCTAACTCGTGATCCTATGGGGGGGGTGAAAAGTGCGTTGGGGGTTCTCCGGCCAAAACGCTGGCACACCAGGAGACGCACTACAGAAGGGGGGATACACGGCCGCTCTCGGCCGGAGCTGAAGCAAAGACTGACTGGAAATTTTGAATTTCCAGTCAGTCGACCTCACGCCTGTTGGCGGTTTCTTTAAGGTGGACGGGATTTCCAGACTCTTCTGGAAATCCCCTTTGTGGGTGCAGACCCGACGTGGGCTGTTTGCACGCCTGGCCCACCGGAATAGAGATTTATGGGGGGTCTAGAATTATGACCCCTTTGTGTGACAATTTTCCAGAGCTGAATCTCCAGAAACTTTCCAGACTTTTTGGTTAACACATAAAGGTAACCAAAGGGGAAAGTTTCTGATAAAAATATAAATTTTCATGAAAAGAAAAATGAAACGGTGCAGAATGATGGCCTCTCAGGGCCCAATATGAAAAAACAAATATTAAGTACTGCGGTTGTTGTGAACTTTTGTAAAATTTGTATTTGCTATTTTTCAGGCGCTCCCTTATTCACTGGCCCCTTTCTCTTCCTTTTAGTCATGATTTTTCGGCCAGGAACAAGGGAGGCCGCTTTGTTAATCCCAGCGACAACTGCTCTCCCTCACTAGCGCTGGAAGTTCCTACCGTAAGGAACAGGAGGGCAATTGTTGCGCAAAACTTGTGCATACAGAGTTACGTATTTTCTAGCTAACTAAAACTAAATATTAGTAATCTACGTATGAAACTACCTAAGATAGCTTATTTTCCTTATATTTTAATAATTTGGGAGAGGGTTATGCCCCCTCCGAACCTATTATCACCTATGAAGTACACACTACGTCTTCCTCTGCGAGGCAAGTCTTCGCTGGAAGAGGGCCAACAGAAGCCCAAGAATGGATAGGGGGATGAATGAAAACATGAATGGGCGTAACAACAAGTGTTTGTTACGCCCACTTAAGGGGTTTACGTAAGGTTAAAATTAAAGAATTAAATTTTAAAGTTACAAAACTATTTTAACCCATAACTTTCGCAATATTGGGAGTTAAAAGACCGGGTTTGGATTTTTGGAACCAGGAAGAAATTGCCTTTCAGATGAGGCTAAGTTATATTTTCACTCAAAATCGTCCAGATTCATTAATTATTGCCTAATTAACACTCATTAGGCCTAACTAGCACATATTAGTGCTCCTGAACCATATTTCCTACACCTAACTACGAATAATTAAGTTTAAATGACCCATCTTCCAACGTACGACCGTATATGTTATTTTTAACTGCAGTTTTCTGTAATAATTCACTACTTATCGAGTGATGCCTTTTGATAACTTTCCTCTTCACTAGTATAAATTTACTTTAAATGAAATTTTGAACCATTTTCAAGCAACAGGAGGCCTGTTAAGGCCTGGGGAAGAGTAACGACTCCTCCGTTAGTGGATCAGAGGCTATAGTTGGGGCCTATTACTGACCCTGGAGTGGTAACGACCTCTCCGTTAATTGTTAGCCCTGATCAATCCTCATTAGCTCATATTACGCTAGGTTCCCATCCTATTCTGGCACTACCTATGCAGATTGTAACGCTATTCTTTAACCTTATTTCTTGCACCTAGATTCTATTGAGTTCCTATTCTCTTCTTGCGCTGTTCATTCGTGTTCTAACACTATTATAAACCTAGTTTCTTAACCACGCTAGAACCTATGTCCCGTTTAGTAAGTTTTTGAATGATTTGAACCGGCTGGCAACTCTGATACTCACAAGAACAAAAGATAATTACAAGGATTGCTTGGACGTTCACACACTGCATTCAAGGTTCTGAATAACTGATTCCAAAAGCAACAAACAATTACAATTCCAATTCCGATCGCAATTCATGGTTTTATGAGTTTTCATAACTTTTTGACTTTTAATTCATCCGTAACATTACACATAGCCCACCATGTTAGTGACTAGATAGTGTATTCAAAATGCATAATGCATAAGAGTATGATAAGCGTCATACTCTATGTATTATCAGCTTGCTATATCCTCTGCACGCTATCGGCTTACCCCCCCCCCCTAAATCAGACCCCCTTATCAAAGCAAATTTGAACGCTATGTTTGCACGCTAAAGCTCGAAAACACAACTAGTCAGTTCAGTTGGTTCAAAGTGCGTCTGTTGCGTGCAAACATAGCGGGCGAATTTTTTTGACAATTTAGGGGGGGGGGTCAACCGATACCGCGCATCGGATGTAGCGAGCTGATAATACATAGCGTATGACTCTTGTCATACTCTTATGTATTATGTACTCTTGGTATAGTATTAAAACTAAGATGATTAAGTAACTTGGGCTTCAATGTTTTCTCAAACGTTCTCATTGCTGGTTACGTTAAACCAATTCGCCTATACTTTTCTGTTGCAGAACTGTTGTACGTTATTAGTTCGACTGATTTCAAGTTCTTTTTGCAACGTATTCGTCAGTTATTCCTATTTGCAGAAGAGTGTCGATGTCCATATTATTATCAAAAAGTGTGGGTCATCCGTAGCTAATATAAAGTCTTTGATTGCTGTATAATTGCCTCTATTAAATAAAAAATTGTTTTTCCTACGGATTAATGGGGTGTTATACATTAACACGGGGTCCGATTCTGGGGGGGTCTACGCCGCCCGACCCATAGTTTCCCTGGAACTTTGGGTCTGGGGGGGGGGGTAAATTTTGGCTGACCTCCGAAATGTGATGGGGGTACCCCCCAACCCCCTCCAGAATTCGGACCTCAGAAACTTCGAAAAATGGTCAAAAAATGCAAAATTTTGTGTAATTTAGCCATTTCTCATCAAAATAATGCTTGTTCTTAACGTTTTAGGCGTTTTTACACCGTTTTAAAGCGATTTTAGGTCAAAATTTTAGAAAAATTTTTCAAAAAACGACCATTTTTCGACCAAATTTAGCTAACTTTTAGGGTCCAAAAATCGTTGGGGGGGGGGGTTCGGGGGGTAGCCAATAGTTGGGGGAGGGTAAGTCAAAAAATCTGGGGGTATGTGTGTTAGGGGGGGGGTGGGGGGGGACCCCTCCCCCCAAATGGAGGGGTCGCCAACCCCCCCCTAAAAATTTTTTCCTACCCCTCCCCCCAAATCGATTTTTTCAGACCCCTCCCCACTAAAAATTTTCAAACCCCTACCTAAATTTTTGAAAATTTTTAGTGAAAATTCGAAATTTCTCCAAAAAATTCCAAAAATTTGCGAAAAATTGCTAGAATTCGCTTAATTAAGCTAAAAATCGTTAAAAATAGCTGTAAATTGAGAAAATTTTTCATTTTTTTAACGTAAAACCGAATTTTTTCGAAATTTTTCGCCGACCCCCCCTAGAAAATTTTTCTTACCCCTCCCCCCAAATCGACTTTTCGCGAACCCCCCTCCCCCTTTTTTCGCCAAACCCCCTCCCTACTTTTTTCTGAAACCCCACCCCCACTTTTTTCGCCAGCCACACCTATGGGGGGGTAAATTTGGTGTAAATTTTTGGGGGGGGTTACCCCCCCAACCTCCCCCCCCAAAGGAAACTATGCCCCGACCTCGACGAGGGGTCTACCTCTAAAAAATTCCAAAATTTTAAGGGGGTCTGCGGCATAGGTGTAACGGGGATTTGGGTTGGGGAGGCCCCCTCCCCCCAAATTTTGGGGGCGGGCCCCCTTTTTAAACCTCCCCCAAACCTCCCCCCCAAGATCCCCCCAAACCTCCCCCAACATTTTTTCAATTTTTATGCCAAAAATCGCATTTTCAGCCATTGCTAATGCCAAAAAACATCCAAACATTAACTAACTTTAACATTGGACAGGGCCTTTAAACTCGAAAGCTTGATTGCCAGCATGTTTCTAACTCCAAAATAGGGTCAATATTGAGTCAGAAAGTCCATAAAACTTTTGAAAGCGTGTATTTCACGCAATAATGAACACTTTAAGCCAAAAATTTGGACATTTTTGAAAAATTTTGCTAAATTTACCCTGGCCAATTTTTCGCGCCGTCGGCGCGACTACCCCCCCCCCAGTTGGGGGAGGCCGGGGGCCCCCAAAAATTTTTGATGGTGGTTTGTAAAAATGGCTGGGGGGGTTACCTCCCCCAAACCTCCCTCCAATTACACCTATGGGCTATGGTCTGCACTCTGCGGGTCTGCCCCGAAATTAGCAAAAATTGCGAATTTTTAACGTTTTTAACCAAAAATTAGTAAAAAATAATTTTTAGCGATTTTTAAGAAATTTTTTGAAAAAATCGCTAAAATTTGGTAAAAATCGCTGAGGCGTCTACCATACCTGAACGGGATGCCAAATTTCACTGACCCTTGTGGAAGCAAATTTGGGTACCCCTTGTGAGAGCGATTTTTCTTAGGGGTACTTTTGAAGGCGATTTTTAAGCGATTTTTGCCAGTTTTTTAACAAAAAACAGCAAAAACGTGTTTTTTCGGACGTTTTTCCGCAAAAAATAGTGATTTTAAGTTAAAAATTTCGGCGAAGCCGGAAAATTTTTGGAAATCTTAGTCGTAAAACCTATTTTTTGGGCAATTTTTTTACCCTTGTGGCCAATTTTCTTACCCCTTGTGGGAGCAATTTTGCGACCCCTTGTGGACGACTTCGCCGAGGGGGGGGGGAAATTTCCCCTCCCTTTCCCCCTCTTGTCCATATGTAGTTTCCCTGGAACTTTGGGTCTGGGGGGGGTAAATCTTGGCCGACCTCCGAAATGTGATGGGGGTACCACCCCTCCCAACCCCCCCCCCAGAATTCGGACCTCAGAAATTTCGAAAAATGGCCAAAAAATGCAAAACTTTCTGTAATTTAGCCTTTTTTCATCAAAATAAGGCTTGTTCTTAACGTTTTAGGCGTTTTTGCATCGTTTTAAAGCGATTTTAGGCCAAATTGTAGAAAAATTTTTCAAAAAATGACCATTTTTCGACCAAATTTAGCTAACTTTTTTGGTCCAAAAATCGTTGGGGGGGGGTTCGGGGGGGTAGCTACACTTTGGGGTAAGTCATAAAATCTGGGGTGGGGGTAAATTTGGTCGAAAATTTTGGGGGGGTTACCTCCCCCGACCCCCCCCCCCGCCCCCCCTAAGGAAACTATGCCCTTGTCCACCTGTGGCGCCTGCCCTTTTTTCCTTTCTGGACTAGAGGGTCTGCCCTTTTTTTCCTTTTCGCTGAGGGGGGTCTACCCGTTTTTTGTCGGTCTGGGGGGGTCTGCACCCCCCTTTCCCTTTCCCCCCCACGTTATCCTATGGTGTTATCTATGATGAAGTTGAAGGTGACCATTTGATGATCACTACAAGCAAAGGGGTGTATCACGGTAACATTTCTTATCAAATTTGGGGTATTAGTAAGGACAAGATCAAGGACGTTATTTTGTCTAGTAGGTGAGGTCATAGGTGTAACGGAGATTTGGGGTGGGGGAGGCTCGCCCCCCCAACATTTACTGGGGGGCCCTCTGGCGAAATTTTTCTATTTTTATGCCAAAAATCGCATTTCAGCTGTTTCTAATGCCAAACAACATTCAACCATGAAGTAATTTCATCATTAGACAGTGTTCTAAAGTCGAAAATTTGATTGCTAGCATGTTTCTAAGTCTAAAATAAGGTCACTATTGAGTCAGAAAGTCCATAGTACAATTAAAAACGTGTGTTTCTCGCAATAATAAACACTTTAAGACAAAAATTTGGACAAAAAAAGCAGTAGCAGCAGAGGCAGTCGCGGCGGCGTGTGAGGGGGGCGCCGCGGGTTGGGGTTGCTGGGTCGTTGGGCACCTTGGGCAAAACCAGGGAACATTCGCGAGTGACCGTATACGACTGACCGTCCAGCCGAGACACTTCCGATGGTGCCAGATAGCACACTGAGCGCACTGGATTGAGTAGTCTCTTGTAGTAACATTTTGGGAGCAGATACCACAAGGCCATTGGGTAGGCCCTGGGTTTGGTTCAACATCCCCCGCCATGAGAAGCAGCCGGTTCCAGAAGGCGGGTCTACCTGGACCGGCATCAAAAAAGGCGATCGGATAGTCGCTCGGATAGGGGGAGGCCTGGGCCTCTCTTTGGGAGGGTACAGGATATGCCTTCTCTGGGAAGGGAAGAGTAGGGGCCACCGTTTCGCACCCGGGGAACCAGTGAGCCAATCCATCCCGGGGGTCCACCAAACCACCACTTTGAGGCGATGACCATCGGTTCGGATTTCCCTATTCTCCCCTTTAGCAATGACCGTTAGGGCATTTTTGTTACTAGTTTTTTAGCGATTTTTTGTCAATTTTTGCACAAAAAATCTAAAAATTCGCCATTTTTGGTCAGTCACGGGGGGCAGCTCCGAGCCCCCGGCCCCTCATTAATTTGCCTTATTTGCCTAGAAATAAGCCAGGTATATGTAATACGTAAGTGTACATAAAATGTTGTTGTTAGGTTATATTTAATCCCGTATGAATTCTGAAGATTCCAGTCCATATTCTAGTGGCCCATTTGCTAGCGACTGTGGAGAATGTGGCTGTGTCAATAAGGTTATTAATGAATCAACACAGACTGTATCGTTTGATCAGGATGACAAGAGCTTAAGAGCTAAGCTAAGCAGAGCGGAAAGTACCGGCAGTGGAGTCAGAACGCCTCCGCCTCCGTTGAGGACTCGGAGATTTACCTACACATCTATAAAGAATTGCCCTTTTTTATCTCCGTGTATGTGTCCTTATGAAGTTTAAAATGCACATTGCAATACTGTGTTCTTGATGAGAGCATGGCGTTAATTTCGCATTTTTTCTAACACTAAACTAGACAGATAAAAGCAACAAAAATTGAGCCGTACGACAAAGACTGGCTTTCGCTAATTATTTGTGAAAAGTTCACAACTGCGTGATAGAACCATCCAAGTGATTTGATTCTTGTTAAATCGCGTGGTATCGAAGCTTACAGCCAGCACCGCCACCGCCTAAGTTCGGTTGAGTTGTCAATAGAAAATTCTGGTCCAAATACTTATGTAATTTTTTATACGTGATGTTTATGTGGTGGCTTTATAATATGTTTAGCAGCTGGAAGCTGTCTGGTCCGTGTTCCTAATGTCATTGCTACCGTTGGTCTGCCAGCCAGGGGAAAAACGTTTGTTTCCCGGAAGCTTTGCCGCTATTTGAATTGGATTGGAATCCGTACGAAAAGTAAGTTTTTGCCATTTATATGATTGCTAATGTGCGTACAACAGCGCAAACTTCTGACATGTTATCCGCTGTGTCGAGAACAACGTTCAGTGTGAAGTTTATGTTGTATTGTCACCGGGACAGCTTACATTTTTAAAGTTTGGGTTGGACACAAAGATCGTAAAGAGCGATAAATGGATACGTGCCACTGCGATGGGAAGATAGCAGGAGTCTGGGTAGAAGGGTCAGCCAGGCTCCTCCCCTTTCCACGGATGCTGGCTTCATTCGAGGTGCCATTCCAGGCTCAGCGGCTGCGAATCCGGAGATGTGCATTAGCACACTAAGGAGGTTAGGACACATTACACAGATTCCTCTAGGCGGAAGATTGCTTTACGCAGTCATACTAGTCAGTTTTTTGGTCAAATTATAAAATTTTAAAAGCCAGAAATAGTGAAATTTCTACAAATCATTAGTTTTCTCATTTATTTAATGAAAGCCTCAATAGTATAGCCATGGGGGGAAACCCACATTTTCGGATTTTGGCTGGAACTTTTCTATTATAAGGGCTAAATGAGAACTTTATATACCATCGTTCTTGGCGTCCTTAGCTCTTTCATTTAAGCCCATTTTCACTTCTCTAGATTGTACCGTTAGGTCGGTATAATGCAAAAAGTAGAGGGGGGAAAACCCACCCCTCACAGGTCTGAGAAATTGCCGTAGCGCTATTCTGACACTTGCGGTGTAAAATTCATCTCTTTTTAGCTAGTATAAATCAAAAAACCTGATCTAGGTACCTTTTTTGAGATTTCATGTGCCATTGAAAATGCAGCATCAAACGGACAGGTTTCATAAAGTTTTACACATAAACATAGGGCAATTTTTAAAAAATGCTAAAAACGATGTAATTTGATAAAACTTATTAGTCTGTCGTGTAGAGAATGGTTTTTTTACGTTCAATTGGCTGTTAAAATCCACAATTGGACCTGTCCTGGGTCCTCCAATACCGAAATGGCACTTTCAGGGTTTTTGGCCCCTAGCTAGCTGGCTTTTTCCTCCAGGGGGGGGCCCAGAAATTCGCCCCCCCCAGACTTGGGACGCCCCCCCCAGGATTCGGGCCTTCCCCCCCCAGAACTCTAAAGTGCCCGAAAAAATAGGGTTTTGAGGGTAAATATAGAAAAATTTTTCCGGCTTCGCCGGATGTTTACCTATTTTTAAGCATTTTTTAGCTATTTTAAGCTTAAATTTAAGTTAAAAATAGTTAATTTTTTAGCTCAGCAGCAAAAAAGCTATTTTTAGGCATTTTTTGAAAAAATTTCCTTCCCCCCCAGAAATCCGAGCCCCCCCCCACACCTGGGGGGGGACCCCCCCCCCAGAAATTTTTGCCTAGGAAAAAGCCAGGCTAGCCAGGGAAGCAAAATTATCCAAACCGTGCTATAGTGTTGAATTGTTACCCTGTTTGGTTGTTAAAAAGTTTTTCAAAAAAATTTGGGTGGTTTTTCCCCCACCAAAGTGGGTTTTTTCCCCGCCACATTTGGCAATGTGCCAGACCAACGGTGCATCGGATCCATGGGCGTAGGCAGGGAGGGCCAGGTAGGGGAAGTCCCCTCCCCGAAATTGTTAGCTAGGGCCCCCAATTTGGTTTCTATGCGCAGCAGGAAGCTCAGTTTTCGTAATTTTCGCACCTGGAGTGAAATTGCCACGCTACGGCATAGAAAACGTATTTGACAAGACAACTGAATATAATAAATACCAACCAACTGCCTTTTTAAGTGTATGTATATAAGTGGATTCGCTTGACATGCTCAGCTCAGACGTCAGTTGATGCACGAATGTATCCAAACAATAATCGTCTTTTATTTATGTATACTTCCGAACATGGTTTTTTTGCGTCAGGAGCTGCGTCATGGCGAAAATTTTTTTCGTGTGACGCAAATGAAATTAGCCCTGACGCAAGCCTGGCGCAGCTGGATTTGAGCTTCAACTAGAGGCAAAATTGTGCAAACTTGCTGGAAAAATTGTTTCAAACGTGATATTTCGAAAACTTTTCTACTGGGGGCTCCGCCCCCAGACCCCCGCATGTCTGCCTTCTTACTTGTTGCTGATTGCTGCGATGACTGACAAACATATTTTATTTAATCATTGAATATAAGGGCGCATGTAGCAGCGGCAACAGCTTGCAAGTCTTGCAGATGTAGCACTTAAAAATATTTTAATATACATTCGATATTGCAATAACCGGCCATACTTAATACCACATCAACTGGTCGCGAAAATGCTCTAAATTAATTCCTGGGAGAGTCTTAATTGCAAAAATTCTTCAACTTCTGGGGGGCTAAGTCGGCTTTGTTGATGCAAAATTTGAAAAACAGGTGGAAAATGTGTTTAATGCTGTGTATTGATAAGTTAAATATTGGTTAAACATTAAAATAATGTTTAAAATACTTATTAAATTGTTTTAAAATGACGCAGTGACCCCAGTTCCTGACGCAATAAAATTTTTCCTGACGCAGCACTGGCGCAAATCGTGAAACCAAAAAACCCTGCTTCCGAAAGGTTTTTTGAAACATTTACTGTGAAACGTTTTCAGCATTTGGTGTCTCCACTCCCCGGACCCACACCCTCCGACAATATCTTGGAATCCCCCCCTCCGAAATCTTTTTCTGGCTACGCCACTGATCGGATCGGTCTAATTTTTGCTGTGTGCAAGGAGGAAGGCTTGCCATCATAGCAGATATTTGCAAAACTTCTAGCCCAACCCAGTCAAAAGTTACATCGGGCCAAACTGTTGCAAAATTTCGGCATGGTTGGACCAAAAAGTAGGTGTCATTTTAAAAATGTCATAAAATGAGCAGGAGTGAACCAAATGATTTGATGTTTGCACACGTATGTAAGAAAGAGTCGCGCTTTCTGCTGCTATGTTTTGGAGCTCATAGCTCCAACCCTTGGTCCAAGAGGCGGGTGGGTCCCCCCCCAAAAGGGGGTGGGTTTTCCCCATGGCTATATATATGTATAAGTTTGCTGATACCTGAAAGAATGGCAGATATGTTTATATACCTGAAAAGCTTTTCTGAGAAAATTTAGATACGTCCGGTTCGCATCGCCAGATATATATACATTTCCCAGGGTTTGTTGATCAAATCAACCCTCAGACGCTGTTGGGTGGTTAGGGTAGCGGTCACCTCTGTGATTCTGTCTTTCTAGTTAGGTGTGTTCACGTCCATTCTTTCATTACAAATTGTAAAAAATTATAGCATTCAATTTGGGAGATTATCGCCGTCACATTGTTAGTGCCTATAGCGGGTGTGACTTCTTTGACCCAAATAATACTGAAGCTAATCGTATCAGAGAGTGAGTATGGTTGCCATTTTCGTGCTGTAAGAACTAAGCCGCTCGCTATGTGATATGCTTTATATATTATCAGTGTATTTACCGTTGGCTGTCCATTTCCATTTATTTGTAATTTTTCTTATATGTGTAAACGTGCTTTCTGCAAACTTTCCTTCAGCTGCTAGCCTTTTAAACTTGCTATCTTAATAGTAATTAACTTTTCTTTTCGTATACATTTTGTGTAATGTGTATAATTGTGGTGATGGACCTTGGGAAGGGGTGGACGGCAGAAGTCTTAAGGAATTTAAGGAAGTTTAAAGAATTCTTTTTAAGGAGCTATCATCACGTACCCGACGTATCGTGCGTTTACAAACTCAATGCATTTCGACTCGCATCAACGTAGTGGAATCACACGTGGGCAGCTATCCCACATAGCCCGCCGTATGGCTACGCTACAGCAGTGATATTATATAATAGGTGGATATGTGCAGGGCTAAGCCTTATGAATATATTATATTACTCTAGATGGGCTATCCTATCTAACTTTGCCACACTATCGGGCAGACAACTGTCTGGTGATTTTTCACAACCTGCCTATTCAGTGCCCCCAAAATTTCAATGTCCTTTCGTTGCCCACAAAAGCAAAAATTTCCTGATTGATTATTGATAAGATAACAAATCAGAATCCTGAGACTGAGGTGGGTGGCATAAGGAAAAATATTTGTCCAGTTGTTATTTTGTTTTGTCTCCTTCGTTTACTAGTTTTTTTAATTTTTATGTACATTCATAACTTATGTGACTCGTTTCTGCATGTTTAGCATTTAACGTTGGTGAATACAGACGTCATGTTGCACCAAACTTTACAAGTTCTGATCTCTTCGATTTTAACAATAAGGATGGAATGCAGCTTCGCAGGTGAGAAGATGGGAGTCAGCGGAAACTGTCGATAGTTTGACTGACTTACGTACTATACTATGTAGACTAGTCTTTACCTTAACCTGCTAGTTTTAAGAAAAAGTGTAAAATTATAAATGCCAACCTTTTTAAAATACAATACGTCGGACTTGAAATGAACGCACTATGATTGTTTCACGTTTTTCTGTGTGTTTGGGTTAAGGCCATTTACACTGTGTTAGCTGCATTCCTTCCTTCCTTTTTCCTTTCATTTATATTTTTTGGTAACTTTCTCTTTGGGACAAGTTGATTGTGTTCAAACCAACGAAAACTACTTAAAATTCTATGTATTATTCTATGTAATATTCTATGTATCTTCGAAGCTTTTCTCATAATTTTATCATAATGTGGAGATCAAGAAAATTCTAAATTTTGAAATATCTGACATATGTATTCACTTCTCTTTTTCTATGCCAGCTGCCAAGATTCAATTTTGTCTTTCTATATGTGAGTCAGTTATTATAGTCGGAGCGGGGAAAACAGTGAAAAGAGGGGTAAGAAACCACCATCACTGACTACAGGGAACTCAAAGGTAGCGAGCCCTTGTATAGAGTAGATTAAAGCACTATATTTAGGCTGCAAAAGCAAACCCGAAATGTTGGTATGGGCCAAAGCAGTTGCCTCTGATGGTGTTCCAAATTTGACCCTCTCAAACCACCTACAAAACTTCTAATTTCGAAGATTTGCTGAGCTTTTCCAGAAACCTGTATACTTTGCTAGTCTTGCATTTTTAGGCCAAAATTTATGGGGGGCTCAAAGTTGCCCCATCATCGATGAGCGCTCGCAAGAAGCGGGGGCATATTTTTGACAAAAATTTTCTGAATTTTTATTCTTATGTGCAAAAACTCAAAAACTCGCTGTACGTTGCTTCGTTTGGTGCTAATTTAGGTTTGAAAGGGTTTGAAAATTTAGGGTAACAATGGTAAAATTGGCAACTTTTTGGGTTATGGGGGGAGGTCGGAATTTATGGGGAGGTTTCTCGAAAGGGGGGGGGGCGGGGGAGGTCGCCGAGTGGGTGGGCCTAGTTTGTTCTTTGCATAGCGGTATTATATGGACCCCTTTGTCGTTTGGTATAGACGGCAGTTTCCTATGTAGCTCTTTTCATCCAGGCAGAATCACAGGGTACTTTTTAGGGAGTTTTTCCTGTGGGGGGCCGGGGGGATTTTTTGAAAAATGGGCTAAAAATTAGTATTTTCGGCATATTCTGCAGGTAGAAACGCAAAACGTTCTCAAAAATGCCTGGATTTATGCTAAAAATAGCCATTTCTACAAATTAATTTCTGGTGAACCGGCAAATTTTTTAAAATTTGCCTTATTGGCAAAAATTTAAGCCTTATTAAGGGGGGAGCCTAAAACTTTTTTCGTGCCATGTGTAAAACGCCCATTTATCAAAACATTTTCGAGCCTGTGGCCCGAAATATGTGTACGTATTGTACGTATATACCATCATAATACGTGTGTCGCACCCAAAAATGAGTACCAATTGCCCTATTTGGTCTACTTTGACCAGATTCTGCATCATTTGGGCGACCAGATTCTGCATCATTTGGGTGCTGCATGGACACGTCTGGGCCTTAAGCATTTTTTAATTTCAGAGACTTCTGTAAAAATTCCACGAAGGTCACGACATAGAAAAATTTCTCAGCTTCTGGTGGGCTCCGCCCCCAAACTCCCGAAAAATTCTTGCATTCCTCCCCCCGAAAATTTTTCTGCCTACGCTAGCGCCTTTCTCCCTTGTAAAAATATCCTGGAGTACTGACGTGTATTTTCCCCGCCAATTTTGTCCTTCAGCTGGAAAAAAGTCAGCAGCCAATTTTTAAAAGTAGTACAATATGCAGTTATGAGCAATTCTGATGGTCTTAACCGATAAAGAGCGTCTGGTTTTGTGATTCTGGTTCAAACAATAAGCATTTAGAGCCTCAGATAGCTCATAAATTAAGGATGAAAATTTGCTGCATCAACGTGCCAGGTTTCGTATGTTTTCAAAGCAAATTTTTCGAAATTTTAAAAACTTAATGTAATTTCAATTTAATGCCAAAACCAACTGAAATAATGCTAAACAATGACATTTGTAAGTGTTGTGGTATATTTGTATCTGTCTGGTGCCGTTTATACGGCAATGTCCGATCATTTTATCCATGGGCCCGGCCCGGGTGTATATTGTACATCTGCTATGACGCTATGTCGAACAAGTAGCTTTCTACCGAAAATAAAGTGCACGGTGTTATTCAGCGTAGCCGAAAATGTGGAAACAACCTTTATATAGTTATTGCAAAGCTGAATAACGTAGATAGTTTTAGTACCGTATTTACCCCGCCAATTTTTCTTATCGTATTTACCGACCGTATTATTTCTTTTAATACCGTATTTACCCCGCTTGAGCTGTGTAAAAATGCTGTTATGGAATTTTTCTCCGGCAACTCGAATGATTCGGAAACGCTATAATGTTCTGCTGGATAGCCGGCATATCAAACTATAATTTGCACCATGTCAGAGTTTTCTAGGGCTTATGCGGATAAAGTAGGAACCTTATTTTCCCCTGCGATTTTCCTCCCGCCCCGACTTGTTTTTGACCATATATTACCGCTACCCTTTAGCTTTGCTTGTTTGCGGCATGCTTCCTGATATTTTTATTTTTAACTTTTAAGTCAAGGCGTGGGAACGTGAATCAAAAAATAAGAGTAAGAAATTACGCACCCATCCAAAGGGCTCATGGGGTACACAGTTTTAAGGACCTGGTGTAACCCAGATTATTGTTCGGCCTTGGACTAAAAAGCCAAATTACACAAGTTTGAATGATCAAAGTAGTTTGATGCGATAAGTGTCCAAATTGATCTCCTAAACTCGCGTTAACATGAAGTCATCTTTGAACTTTGGTTTAAGCTTATTTCGAATTATCTGCATGCAAGAGCTCTAACTAGGGGAAGATACATTTCAGGAAACAGGAAATACAAGAAATAAAAATGCTCCTCCGGAGCATGAAAAAGTAATATGGGTAGTGGGAGGTTGCAAAATCAAGAGAGGACTACCTAGTTTTGAAAATGGTTAATATGGGGTTAGGTTCTAAAAGGCATGAGGACTAGGTTGTGA
This sequence comes from Trissonchulus latispiculum, assembly GCA_030248195.1. NCBI lineage: Eukaryota > Metazoa > Nematoda > Enoplea > Enoplida > Ironidae > Trissonchulus > Trissonchulus latispiculum. The sequence continues at coordinate 41,376 of JASAND010002930.1, forward strand.
GCGAATTAATATGGGCACAGCTTCGCCGAACAACCCATATTCGCGGTCTGCAAAATTTGTGTTTCACATTCAAGCTTATATAATACTTAAATATATACCTTTAGGCTGCATATTTATTATTTAGTACGACATAGGTTTAAAGAAAGCGTAAATTTATTATGAGATTTTGCTCGCAGTCATTTCCGCATATAAAGAAAGCTACGAAATGCTTAGTTATCTGCGAATCCGACAGAGTTGTAACAGCACATTAAAGGCAAATATAGTATATATTAATATTAAGTTTCTTGTTGCAACTACACTTTAGCGGAACGTTCCATTTCCATTAAACTTACTGAATACACGTCCCTGCTATATAGTTTCACACTAGCAAGAAAAATCTATACACGATTTTGTCAACGTCTCTCAAAGACAAGCAATACTGCAATGATATCCGTTCCAAACGCTTGATGAAAGAAATGCAATGCTAAACCGAAAGGTAGCTAAACAGTTCAAACTCACGTGATTAACTGTTAAAGCGAAGCGTAGAAGCCCGCGAATATGGGTTGTTCGGCGAAGCTATGCCCATATTAATTCGCTCACAACCTTGTCCTCTTGACTTTTAGAACCTAGCCCCATATTAAGCGTTTTCAAAACTAGTCCTCTCTTGATTTAGCAACCTCACCCCACCCACCCATATTACTTTTCCATGCTCCGGAGGAGCATTTTTATTACTTGTCGTTCTGTAATTTTAAGGTGGCATTTTCTATCTGGTCCACTTATTTACGGACGGCGCTGGCAATCTGATTGGCTCACCATCTGCGCCGATATTAAGGTTACGATAGGTTACAATGGAGAGGGGAGTTGTCCGTGACTGCAACCATAGTGCTGGCTAGGGATGAAGCTACTGTGCCAGGATTAGCAAGTAAGCTCTCAGTACATGGTCGCTCTCGGGATGGCTGTATGGTTCGAAAGAGGGACCAATGAACATTTTTGCTTTTACAACTTTTGAGACCCTATGGTTAAGACAGTATAGCGGATGCGAATTTGCCGCGCGCCGGCGGAGACGAGACTGTTGAGCAAATCCAAAAAGTCCCGGCCCACATGTCCTAAGAAAATTTGGCCGGGATTCTACAGTTCTGAGAAATCGATGTTCAAAAATTTTTGGTCTATATTCAGTCTGCCAGCATGTCGGACATTTTTTGCTATTTTCTTGTCAATTTTAGTTTCGTAAGCTCATGTTAATTATTAAGATTATGTTTAAAAAACGAAAGTATGTCTTTTTCCAACTCCCAAAATTGCGAAAGCTATAGCGCGTTTCAAAAAATCACTACAAAAGCACTGTTAAAGGATACTCACCACCTTAAAATTACAGAACGACAGACAAAATGACTTCCCGGAGCGGAAAAGTAATATTGTGAAATTATAAAAATTTTGAAAGTTATGATGTTAAAGCCTAAGAGCAGGTTTAGGAGATCAATATGGACATTGCCGAACAAACCCATTATTCGCGGGCTTCTTACGCTTCGCTTTAACAGTTAATCACGTGAGTTTGAACTGTTTAGCTACCTTTCGGTTTAGATTGATTTTCATCAAGGGAACGGATATTGCAGTATGTTGCTTGAGAGACGTTGACAAAATCGTAAAGTGATTTTTGAGTGTGAAACTATATAGAGGGACGTGTATTCAGTAAGTTTAATGGAAAGGAACGTTCCGCTAAAGTGTAGTTAAACAAGAAACTTAATGTTAGTATTATATACTATATTTGCCTTTAATGTGCTGTTACGTTTCGTCGGATTCGCAGATAACTAAGCATTTCGTAGCTTTTATATGCGGAAATGACTGCGAGCAAAATCTCATAATAAATCTTACGCTTTTAAACATATGTCGTTGTAATTAATAAATATGCAGCCTAAAGGTATATATTTATGTATTTTTTATGCTTGATTGTGAAACACAAATTTTGCAGACTGCGAATATGGGTTGTTCGGCGAAGCTGTGCCCATATTAATTCGCTCACAACCTAGTCCTCATGCCTTTTAGAACCTAACCCCATATTAACCATTTTCAAAACTAGGTAGTCCTCTCTTGATTTTGCAACTCCCACTACCCATATTACTTTTCATGCTCCGGAGGAGCATTTTTATTTCTTGTATTTCCTGTTTCCTGAAATGTATCTTCCCCTAGTTAGAGCTCTTGCATGCAGATAATTCGAAATAAGCTTAAACCAAAGTTCACGACTTCATGTTAACGCGAGTTTAGGAGATCAATTTGGACACTTATCGCATCAAACTACTTTGATCATTCAAACTTGTGTAATTTGGCTTTTTAGTCCAAGGCCGAATAATCTGGGTTACACCAGGTCCTTAAAACTGTGTACCCCATGAGCCCTTTGGTGGAGTGCGTAATTTCTTACTCTTATTTTTTGATTCGTTCCCACGCCTTGACTTAAAAAGTTAAAAATAAAAATATCCAGAAGCATGCCGCAAACAAGCAAAGCTAAAGGGTAGCGGTAATATATGGTCAAAAACAAGTCGGGGCGGGAGGAAAATCGCAGGGGAAAATAAGGTTCCTACTTTATCCGCATAAGCCCTAGAAAACTCTGACATGGTGCAAATTATAGTTTGATATGCCGGCTATCCAGCAGAACATTATAGCGTTTCCGAATCATTCGAGTTGCCGGAGAAAAATTCCATAACAGCATTTTTACACAGCTCAAGCGGGGTAAATACGGTATTAAAAGAAATAATACGGTCGGTAAATACGATAAGAAAAATTGGCGGGGTAAATACGGTACTAAAACTATCTACGTTATTCAGCTTTGCAATAACTATATAAAGGTTGTTTCCACATTTTCGGCTACGCTGAATAACACCGTGCACTTTATTTTCGGTAGAAAGCTACTTGTTCGACATAGCGTCATAGCAGATGTACAATATACACCCGGGCCGGGCCCATGGATAAAATGATCGGACATTGCCGTATAAACGGCACCAGACAGATACAAATATACCACAACACTTACAAATGTCATTGTTTAGCATTATTTCAGTTGGTTTTGGCATTAAATTGAAATTACATTAAGTTTTTAAAATTTCGAAAAATTTGCTTTGAAAACATACGAAACCTGGCACGTTGATGCAGCAAATTTTCATCCTTAATTTATGAGCTATCTGAGGCTCTAAATGCTTATTGTTTGAACCAGAATCACAAAACCAGACGCTCTTTATCGGTTAAGACCATCAGAATTGCTCATAACTGCATATTGTACTACTTTTAAAAATTGGCTGCTGACTTTTTTCCAGCTGAAGGACAAAATTGGCGGGGAAAATACACGTCAGTACTCCAGGATATTTTTACAAGGGAGAAAGGCGCTAGCGTAGGCAGAAAAATTTTCGGGGGGAGGAATGCAAGAATTTTTCGGGAGTTTGGGGGCGGAGCCCACCAGAAGCTGAGAAATTTTTCTATGTCGTGACCTTCGTGGAATTTTTACAGAAGTCTCTGAAATTAAAAAATGCTTAAGGCCCAGACGTGTCCATGCAGCACCCAAATGATGCAGAATCTGGTCGCCCAAATGATGCAGAATCTGGTCAAAGTAGACCAAATGGGGCAATTGGTACTCATTTTTGGGTGCGACACACGTATTATGATGGTATATACGTACAATACGTACACATATTTCGGGCCACAGGCTCGAAAATGTTTTGATAAATGGGCGTTTTACACATGGCACGAAAAAAGTTTTAGGCTCCCCCCTTAATAAGGCTTAAATTTTTGCCAATAAGGCAAATTTTAAAAAATTTGCCGGTTCACCAGAAATTAATTTGTAGAAATGGCTATTTTTAGCATAAATCCAGGCATTTTTGAGAACGTTTTGCGTTTCTACCTGCAGAATATGCCGAAAATACTAATTTTTAGCCCATTTTTCAAAAAATCCCCCCGGCCCCCCACAGGAAAAACTCCCTAAAAAGTACCCTGTGATTCTGCCTGGATGAAAAGAGCTACATAGGAAACTGCCGTCTATACCAAACGACAAAGGGGTCCATATAATACCGCTATGCAAAGAACAAACTAGGCCCACCCACTCGGCGACCTCCCCCGCCCCCCCCCCTTTCGAGAAACCTCCCATAAATTCCGACCTCCCCCCATAACCCAAAAAGTTGCCAATTTTACCATTGTTACCCTAAATTTTCAAAACCCTTTCAAACCGAAATTAGCACCAAAATTAGCAACTTACAGCGAGTTTTTGAGTTTTTGCACATAAGAATAAAAATTCAGAAAATTTTTGTCAAAAATATGCCCCCGCTTCTTGCGAGCGCTCATCGATGATGGGGCAACTTTGAGCCCCCCATAAATTTTGGCCTAAAAATGCAAGACTAGCAAAGTATACAGGTTTCTGGAAAAGCTCAGCAAATCTTCGAAATTAGAAGTTTTGTAGGTGGTTTGAGAGGGTCAAATTTGGAACACCATCAGAGGCAACTGCTTTGGCCCATACCAACATTTCGGGTTTGCTTTTGCAGCCTAAATATAGTGCTTTAATCTACTCTATACAAGGGCTCGCTACCTTTGAGTTCCCTGTAGTCAGTGATGGTGGTTTCTTACCCCTCTTTTTCACTGTTTTCCCCGCTCCGACTATAATAACTGACTCACATATAGAAAGACAAAATTGAATCTTGGCAGCTGGCATAGAAAAAGAGAAGTGAATACATATGTCAGATATTTCAAAATTTAGAATTTTCTTGATCTCCACATTATGATAAAATTATGAGAAAAGCTTCGAAGATACATAGAATATTACATAGAATAATACATAGAATTTTAAGTAGTTTTCGTTGGTTTGAACACAATCAACTTGTCCCAAAGAGAAAGTTACCAAAAAATATAAATGAAAGGAAAAAGGAAGGAAGGAATGCAGCTAACACAGTGTAAATGGCCTTAACCCAAACACACAGAAAAACGTGAAACAATCATAGTGCGTTCATTTCAAGTCCGACGTATTGTATTTTAAAAAGGTTGGCATTTATAATTTTACACTTTTTCTTAAAACTAGCAGGTTAAGGTAAAGACTAGTCTACATAGTATAGTACGTAAGTCAGTCAAACTATCGACAGTTTCCGCTGACTCCCATCTTCTCACCTGCGAAGCTGCATTCCATCCTTATTGTTAAAATCGAAGAGATCAGAACTTGTAAAGTTTGGTGCAACATGACGTCTGTATTCACCAACGTTAAATGCTAAACATGCAGAAACGAGTCACATAAGTTATGAATGTACATAAAAATTAAAAAAACTAGTAAACGAAGGAGACAAAACAAAATAACAACTGGACAAATATTTTTCCTTATGCCACCCACCTCAGTCTCAGGATTCTGATTTGTTATCTTATCAATAATCAATCAGGAAATTTTTGCTTTTGTGGGCAACGAAAGGACATTGAAATTTTGGGGGCACTGAATAGGCAGGTTGTGAAAAATCACCAGACAGTTGTCTGCCCGATAGTGTGGCAAAGTTAGATAGGATAGCCCATCTAGAGTAATATAATATATTCATAAGGCTTAGCCCTGCACATATCCACCTATTATATAATATCACTGCTGTAGCGTAGCCATACGGCGGGCTATGTGGGATAGCTGCCCACGTGTGATTCCACTACGTTGATGCGAGTCGAAATGCATTGAGTTTGTAAACGCACGATACGTCGGGTACGTGATGATAGCTCCTTAAAAAGAATTCTTTAAACTTCCTTAAATTCCTTAAGACTTCTGCCGTCCACCCCTTCCCAAGGTCCATCACCACAATTATACACATTACACAAAATGTATACGAAAAGAAAAGTTAATTACTATTAAGATAGCAAGTTTAAAAGGCTAGCAGCTGAAGGAAAGTTTGCAGAAAGCACGTTTACACATATAAGAAAAATTACAAATAAATGGAAATGGACAGCCAACGGTAAATACACTGATAATATATAAAGCATATCACATAGCGAGCGGCTTAGTTCTTACAGCACGAAAATGGCAACCATACTCACTCTCTGATACGATTAGCTTCAGTATTATTTGGGTCAAAGAAGTCACACCCGCTATAGGCACTAACAATGTGACGGCGATAATCTCCCAAATTGAATGCTATAATTTTTTACAATTTGTAATGAAAGAATGGACGTGAACACACCTAACTAGAAAGACAGAATCACAGAGGTGACCGCTACCCTAACCACCCAACAGCGTCTGAGGGTTGATTTGATCAACAAACCCTGGGAAATGTATATATATCTGGCGATGCGAACCGGACGTATCTAAATTTTCTCAGAAAAGCTTTTCAGGTATATAAACATATCTGCCATTCTTTCAGGTATCAGCAAACTTATACATATATATAGCCATGGGGAAAACCCACCCCCTTTTGGGGGGGGGACCCACCCGCCTCTTGGACCAAGGGTTGGAGCTATGAGCTCCAAAACATAGCAGCAGAAAGCGCGACTCTTTCTTACATACGTGTGCAAACATCAAATCATTTGGTTCACTCCTGCTCATTTTATGACATTTTTAAAATGACACCTACTTTTTGGTCCAACCATGCCGAAATTTTGCAACAGTTTGGCCCGATGTAACTTTTGACTGGGTTGGGCTAGAAGTTTTGCAAATATCTGCTATGATGGCAAGCCTTCCTCCTTGCACACAGCAAAAATTAGACCGATCCGATCAGTGGCGTAGCCAGAAAAAGATTTCGGAGGGGGGAATTCCAAGATATTGTCGGAGGGGGTGGGTACGGGTAGTGGAGACACCAAATGCTGAAAACGTTTTCGAAATTTCACAGTAAATGTTTCAAAAAACCTTTCGGAAGCAGGGTTTTTTGGTTTCACGATTTGCGCCAGTGCTGCGTCAGGAAAAATTTTATTGCGTCAGGAACTGGGGTCACTGCGTCATTTTAAAACAATTTAATAAGTATTTTAAACATTATTTTAATGTTTAACCAATATTTAACTTATCAATACACAGCATTAAACACATTTTCCACCTGTTTTTCAAATTTTGCATCAACAAAGCCGACTTAGCCCCCCAGAAGTTGAAGAATTTTTGCAATTAAGACTCTCCCAGGAATTAATTTAGAGCATTTTCGCGACCAGTTGATGTGGTATTAAGTATGGCCGGTTATTGCAATATCGAATGTATATTAAAATATTTTTAAGTGCTACATCTGCAAGACTTGCAAGCTGTTGCCGCTGCTACATGCGCCCTTATATTCAATGATTAAATAAAATATGTTTGTCAGTCATCGCAGCAATCAGCAACAAGTAAGAAGGCAGACATGCGGGGGTCTGGGGGCGGAGCCCCCAGTAGAAAAGTTTTCGAAATATCACGTTTGAAACAATTTTTCCAGCAAGTTTGCACAATTTTGCCTCTAGTTGAAGCTCAAATCCAGCTGCGCCAGGCTTGCGTCAGGGCTAATTTCATTTGCGTCACACGAAAAAAATTTTCGCCATGACGCAGCTCCTGACGCAAAAAAACCATGTTCGGAAGTATACATAAATAAAAGACGATTATTGTTTGGATACATTCGTGCATCAACTGACGTCTGAGCTGAGCATGTCAAGCGAATCCACTTATATACATACACTTAAAAAGGCAGTTGGTTGGTATTTATATATTCAGTTGTCTTGTCAAATACGTTTTCTATGCCGTAGCGTGGCAATTTCACTCCAGGTGCGAAAATTACGAAAACTGAGCTTCCTGCTGCGCATAGAAACCAAATTGGGGGCCCTAGCTAACAATTTCGGGGAGGGGACTTCCCCTACCTGGCCCTCCCCTGCCTACGCCCATGGATCCGATGCACCGTTGGTCTGGCACATTGCCAAATGTGGCGGGGAAAAAACCCACTTTGGTGGGGGAAAAACCACCCAAATTTTTTTGAAAAACTTTTTAACAACCAAACAGGGTAACAATTCAACACTATAGCACGGTTTGGATAATTTTGCTTCCCTGGCTAGCCTGGCTTTTTCCTAGGCAAAAATTTCTGGGGGGGGTCCCCCCCCCAGGTCTGGGGGGGGCTCGGATTTCTGGGGGGGAAGGAAATTTTTTCAAAAAATGCCTAAAAATAGCTTTTTTGCTGCTGAGCTAAAAAATTAACTATTTTTAACTTAAATTTAAGCTTAAAATAGCTAAAAAATGCTTAAAAATAGGTAAACATCCGGCGAAGCCGGAAAAATTTTTCTATATTTACCCTCAAAACCCTATTTTTTCGGGCACTTTAGAGTTCTGGGGGGGGAAGGCCCGAATCCTGGGGGGGGGCGTCCCAAGTCTGGGGGGGGGCGATTTCTGGGCCCCCCCCTGTAGGAAAAAGCCAGCTAGCTAGGGGCCAAAAACCCTGAAAGTGCCATTTCAGTATTGGAGGACCCAGGACAGGTCCAATTGTGGATTTTAACAGCCAATTGAACGTAAAAAAACCATTCTCTACACGACAGACTAATAAGTTTTATCAAATTACATCGTTTTTAGCATTTTTTAAAAATTGCCCTATGTTTATGTGTAAAACTTTATGAAACCTGTCCGTTTGATGCTGCATTTTCAATGGCACATGAAATCTCAAAAAAGGTACCTAGATCAGGTTTTTTGATTTATACTAGCTAAAAAGAGATGAATTTTACACCGCAAGTGTCAGAATAGCGCTACGGCAATTTCTCAGACCTGTGAGGGGTGGGTTTTCCCCCCTCTACTTTTTGCATTATACCGACCTAACGGTACAATCTAGAGAAGTGAAAATGGGCTTAAATGAAAGAGCTAAGGACGCCAAGAACGATGGTATATAAAGTTCTCATTTAGCCCTTATAATAGAAAAGTTCCAGCCAAAATCCGAAAATGTGGGTTTCCCCCCATGGCTATACTATTGAGGCTTTCATTAAATAAATGAGAAAACTAATGATTTGTAGAAATTTCACTATTTCTGGCTTTTAAAATTTTATAATTTGACCAAAAAACTGACTAGTATGACTGCGTAAAGCAATCTTCCGCCTAGAGGAATCTGTGTAATGTGTCCTAACCTCCTTAGTGTGCTAATGCACATCTCCGGATTCGCAGCCGCTGAGCCTGGAATGGCACCTCGAATGAAGCCAGCATCCGTGGAAAGGGGAGGAGCCTGGCTGACCCTTCTACCCAGACTCCTGCTATCTTCCCATCGCAGTGGCACGTATCCATTTATCGCTCTTTACGATCTTTGTGTCCAACCCAAACTTTAAAAATGTAAGCTGTCCCGGTGACAATACAACATAAACTTCACACTGAACGTTGTTCTCGACACAGCGGATAACATGTCAGAAGTTTGCGCTGTTGTACGCACATTAGCAATCATATAAATGGCAAAAACTTACTTTTCGTACGGATTCCAATCCAATTCAAATAGCGGCAAAGCTTCCGGGAAACAAACGTTTTTCCCCTGGCTGGCAGACCAACGGTAGCAATGACATTAGGAACACGGACCAGACAGCTTCCAGCTGCTAAACATATTATAAAGCCACCACATAAACATCACGTATAAAACATTACATAAGTATTTGGACCAGAATTTTCTATTGACAACTCAACCGAACTTAGGCGGTGGCGGTGCTGGCTGTAAGCTTCGATACCACGCGATTTAACAAGAATCAAATCACTTGGATGGTTCTATCACGCAGTTGTGAACTTTTCACAAATAATTAGCGAAAGCCAGTCTTTGTCGTACGGCTCAATTTTTGTTGCTTTTATCTGTCTAGTTTAGTGTTAGAAAAAATGCGAAATTAACGCCATGCTCTCATCAAGAACACAGTATTGCAATGTGCATTTTAAACTTCATAAGGACACATACACGGAGATAAAAAAGGGCAATTCTTTATAGATGTGTAGGTAAATCTCCGAGTCCTCAACGGAGGCGGAGGCGTTCTGACTCCACTGCCGGTACTTTCCGCTCTGCTTAGCTTAGCTCTTAAGCTCTTGTCATCCTGATCAAACGATACAGTCTGTGTTGATTCATTAATAACCTTATTGACACAGCCACATTCTCCACAGTCGCTAGCAAATGGGCCACTAGAATATGGACTGGAATCTTCAGAATTCATACGGGATTAAATATAACCTAACAACAACATTTTATGTACACTTACGTATTACATATACCTGGCTTATTTCTAGGCAAATAAGGCAAATTAATGAGGGGCCGGGGCTCGGAGCTGCCCCCCGTGACTGACCAAAAATGGCGATTTTTAGATTTTTTGTGCAAAAATTGACAAAAAATCGCTAAAAAACTAGTAACAAAAATGCCCTAACGGTCATTGCTAAAGGGGAGAATAGGGAAATCCGAACCGATGGTCATCGCCTCAAAGTGGTGGTTTGGTGGACCCCCGGGATGGATTGGCTCCCTGGTTCCCCGGGTGCGAAACGGTGGCCCCTACTCTTCCCTTCCCAGAGAAGGCATATCCTGTACCCTCCCAAAGAGAGGCCCAGGCCTCCCCCCTATCCGAGCGACTATCCGATCGCCTTTTTTGATGCCGGTCCAGGTAGACCTTGCCTTCTGGAACCGGCTGCTTCTCATGGCGGGGGATGTTGAACCAAACCCAGGGCCTACCCAATGGCCTTGTGGTATCTGCTCCCAAAATGTTACTACAAGAGACTACTCAATCCAGTGCGCTCAGTGTGCTATCTGGCACCATCGGAAGTGTCTCGGCTGGACGGTCAGCCGTATACGGTCACTCGCGAATGTTCCCTGGTTTTGCCCAAGGTGCCCAACGACCCAGCAACCCCAACCCAGCCCCCACCCGGCCGCGACTGCTATAACACTGCTTTTTTGTCCAAATTTTTGTCTTAAAGTGTTTATTATTGCGAGAATGACACGTTTTTAATTGTACTATGGACTTTCTGACTCAATAGTGACCTTATTTTAGACTTAGAAACATGCTAGCAATCAAATTTTCGACTTTAGAACACTGTCTAATGATGAAATTACTTCATGGTTGAATGTTGTTTGGCATTAGAAACAGCTGAAATGCGATTTTTGGCATAAAAATGATGAAACTGCCAGAGGCCCCAGTAAATGTTGGGGGAGCGAGCCTCCCCACCCCAAATCTCCGTTACTTTTCTGACCCTCACCTACTAGACAAAATAGCGTCCTTGATCTTGTCCTTACTGGTCTCCCCAAATTTGATGATAAAATGTTACCGTGATACACCCCTTTGCTTGTAGTGATCATCAAATGGTCACCTTCAACTTCATCATAGATAACACCATAGGATAACGTGGGGGGAATGGGGGGGTGCAGACCCCCCAGACCGACAAAAAACGGGTAGACCCCCTCAGCAAAAAGGAAAAAAAGGGCAGACCCTCTAGTCCAGAAAGGAAAAAGGGCAGGCGCCACAGGTGGACAAGGGCATAGTTTCCTTAGGGGGGCGGGGGGGGGGGGGTCGGGGGGGGTAGCCCCCCCCCCCAAAATTTTCGACCAAATTTACCCCTCCTCCCACTTTTGGCTGCCCCCCGAACCCCTCCCAAACGATTTTTGGACTCAAAAAGTTAGCTAAATTTGGTCGAAAAATGGTCATTTTTTGAAAAATTTTTCTAAAATTTTGGCCTAAAATCGCTTTAAAACGGTGCAAAAACGCCTAAAACGTTAAGAACAAGCTTTATTTTGATGAAAAAAGGGCTAAATTACAGAATCTTTTGCATTTTTTGGCCATTTTTCGAAATTTCTGAGGTGCGAATTCTGGGGGGGAGGTTGGGGGTACCCCCCATTACATTTCGGATGTCGGCCAAGATTTCCCCCCCCCCAGACCCAAAGTTCCGAGGAAACTACATATGGAC
>JASAND010002932.1:0-42233 GCA_030248195.1 Trissonchulus latispiculum
TTTTTTCATTTTCTTTACATATGCTGAGGTCGACCCTCCAGCGTCTACGAGATAATGGATTAAGAGTCAAGCTGAAGAAATGTTGTTTTGCTAGGGAAGCGGTCCCTTTTCTAGGCCATTACGTGGGCCGTAATGGTATCAGTGTGGACCCGGACAAGGTTAAAGCGGTTTCTCAGCTCCCTCCCCCTACTGATGTGAAGGGTATTCGTGCTTTTCTGGGTATGTGCGGATACTATCGCCTATTTGTGTCTAATTACGCGAAAGTGGCTGCTCCACTGACTGACATTCTTAAGGTGCTGGTTTCCTTTCGGGTATTTTTGACTCCTACGGCTTTAATCCTTTACGCAAAGGGCTAAAACTTACGAAATAACCTATTTCCGTGCTCTTTAACATTTTAGGACCAGTCTCGTATTGTTAGGCCAAAAGATAAGAAAGTTTTGGTTTTTGGCCTTGAGCTCCCAGTAGGTAGACAAGACACGGGATTGGTTGGTATGGATGGAAAGAGGACTCGAAAATGAACATTTTTGCTCTTACAACCTTTGAGCTATCTCCAGTGGTTAAGTCAGTATAAGCAAAAAACTGTTTTTTGGGTCAAAAATGGCGATTTTCGAGAAAATCAGTTTTTTCAAAATTACTGCCACATGTTAAGGACAAAATTGGCTTAGTTATACTCAATAGATACATCGTCCAAATGCGCATTTTATGAATGCCTATTAGCCGGACTTTGTTGACTTAAGCTAGAGATTTGGCCGAAAAACCATTTTAGCAAAACTGCGATTATTTTGTTTCGAACATCGATTTCTCAAAAACTACTCGACGGATTCCGGAGATTTTCGGCAGAATCGAAGTTCGCACTTCTGCGGAGGGACGTTTTTCTTGGTTTGGCCTAAAACTTATTGAGTTGCAAGAAAACTCAATGCGAAGTTGCGAAATTTCGTGGTACTGTGCATTTGGCCGATTTTCTCGACCGTTAAGACCTGCTGAGCCAAATCCAAAAAACGTCCCTCGGCCCATATGTCCTTCATATCGTGGCACAAAAAGAACGTTCGGCCGATTCTTCAGTTTTGAGAAATCGATGTTCAAAAACTTTTGGTCTATATTCATCCTGTTAGATGTCAGCATATCAGAAACTTTCTGCCATTTCATGCTAATTTTGCCAGTTCTGTAAGCTCATGTGTATGTACAGATAATAAGCTTTAAAACGATGTATAAAGCTCTTTGCAACTCCCAAAATTGCGAAAGTTATAGCGTTTCAAAAAAACACCACAAAAGCACTGCACAAAAGGATACCACCACCTTAAGGTGGTAGTACCAGTAGCGGGATTTTCGACCTAATCATGGCATAAATGAAGCAAACACGACGAAACTAGTGGTGAAACACGTTTGGTTGGCAGGCTATCTTTGCATAAAATTTTGGTGTCTGAGAGTGCATAATTTGCTAGCTACCATCATGGCTTAGCGCATGCGCAAATAATCAAAATTTTATTTAAGGTGGTGATTCCCTTTGGTCACATAAAGTTTGCACCATTATTACTCATTGATTACTTGGAGTTAAGAAGCTATTCTTATATCAAAATGTAGCTTGACATTTTCTCTTTTTAATGAATACAATGAAAGTAATGTTGCTTTTCTAAAATCTTTTTAACACATTTTAGAAGAAGTATAATTTTTCAAAATTTTTGCAGACTCACATAAATTTTTTCGCGAGACATCGGTTATATCATTCGATACCTCCATCATATAGCTGGGGACGATTTTCTATTTATTGTAAAATCGCTCTTCGTTATAGAGAAATAAGCTGAAATGTGTGCGTAACCTGTATTTTGCCTACTTTTTCCAAATTTGTCAGACGATTACTTTAGCTAGAAAGCAGGAATCGGGGCAACTAAAAAATCGTCCCTGGGTATATTTGTGCAGAACACATTTCTTTGGTAGCAGCCCTCCAGCTTGCATGGTGGATGGTCCACAATCTTTGGAAAAGAATTGGTCGTGTTTTTGCAAAAACTACATTTTTTATGATAGCAGCCTAAAAGGATAGCAGTTGGAAGACGATCATGCGTCGGATAATTTGTCCCTGTGAGACCTTCAGATCGACGCCCTTAGTTTGATTTTACGGCTTGCGTAGTTCAAGAAATGTTGGATAATTTGATTTCTGCAAAAATGACAAGTTTTCGACGCCAAAACAAGAAAATCGGCTATATCTCACGGTAAAGAAAACTAGAAACTTACTTTAAAAAGCAGAAATGTGAAGCTCAATGAGATCTTTCGAATGAATGTAGTCATAGCTGGATAGCAGCTGCCAAACGTTCAGAAATTGGGAAAACCCACTCTGACCGGAAATCTCGAATTTTTAAATCGGGATTGCGCGGAGGGTGTTAGAACGCTAAAAGAATACTTGGGGAAATCGATAAGTTTCTATCAAGCGCTCACCAACTGTGCAACAAACTCTCTAAAATAAAAGGGCACAAATCTGGATAGTGATAGTGAGATTCAGGTCCCTCCACTTTTGCCACACCACTTACTGCCTTAAGGTGGTGATTCCTTTTGGGCACATATTGTTGGTTGGCGGCGCAAATCAAGATGAAATTTGACGAAACTTTCCAAAATAAGTTCTTTTATCGTTCTAACACCCTCCCAGCAATCCCGATTCAAAAATTCAAGATTTCCGGTCAGGGCGGTTTTTCCCAATTTCTGAAAGTTTGGCAGCAGCTATACAGCTATGACTATATTCATTCGAAAGATCTCGTTAAGCTTCATATTTTTGCTTTTTAAAGCAACGTTCTAGCTTTTCTCTACCGTGAGATATAGCCGATTTTCGTGTTTTGGCGTCAAAAACTTGTCATTTTTGCAGAAATCAAATAATCCATCATTTCTTGAACTATGCAAGCCGAAAAATCAAACTAAGGGCGTCGATCTGAAGGTCTCATAGCGGCAAATTATTCGACGCATGATTGTCGTCCAACAGCTACCCTGTAGACTGCTATAATGAAAAATGTAGTTTTTGCACAAACACGACCAATTTTTTTCCAAAGATTGTAGAGCATTCACCATGCTGTTATGGAGGGCTGCTACTGAACAGATGTGTTCTGCACAAATATACCCAGGGACGATTTTTTAGTTGCCCCGATTACTGCTTTCTACCTAAAGTAATCGCTTGCCAAATTTGGAAAAAGTAGGCAAAATACAGGTTACGCACACATTGCAGCATATTTCTCCATAACGAAGAGCTATTTCACAATAAACAAAAAATCGCCCCCAGCTATTTGATGGGGGTATCGAATGATATAACCGATGTCTCGCGAAAAAATTTACTTTAGTCTGCAAAAAATCTGGAAAATTATACTTCTTCTAAAATGTGTTAAAATATTTTAGAAAAGCAACATTAGTTTCATGGTATGCATTAAAACGAGAAAGTGTCAAGCTACATTTTGATATAAAAATGGCTTCTTAACTCCAAGTAATGAATGAGTAATGGTGGTGCAAACTTTAGGTGACCAAAGGGAATCACCACCTTAAGAGGCAGGAGTTCTGTCACAGAACTACGTACATAATTAAGCAGCACAGAAGTATAAGTGCGCCGCAGGCGAAATTTTTTAAAGAATTGTGAAATTTATTAAAATTATGTTTAATTTTTACTCAAAATATGCATGCATATAGACAGCTGAAACAATTTTGTTGCAGAATGTCAAAGCCAAAGGAGGGGGCCCAAATCGCAAAGGGGGGGCCAGGGCTCCACCCCTGGATCCGCCACTGCATAGAAATAGAAAAATTATTGGCACTTATTTAGATGGGGGGGGGCGATTTTTTCGCCTTGGCCCCCCCTTATGGTTTGAAAAAAATTTTTGTCTCCTATTTTGCTGAGAAGTTACCCCAAGGTTAAATCGAGGTCGCTGATTTCAAAAATCAAATCGAGAGATCGATCCGATCGATCTATCGATCAGTAGAATCGATCGATCAAAAGCGATCAAAAAACTTTTTGTCACCAATTTTCGCGAAAAGTCGCCCCTAGGGTAATTCGGGGGTGCTGATTCGAATCTGCAGTCGAAATTTCACAAAAAATCGATCGTTCGACCTCAAAAATCGATTTTTATCGATTTTTCAAAAATTCGTTAATAACTCCACTTTAGCAGCTCGGATCGAAATTTCGACTGCAGATTCGGAATCAGCACCCCCGAATTACCCTATTGGCGACTTTTCACGAAAATCGGAGACAAAAAGTTTTTTGATCGATTTTGATCGATCGATTCCGCTGATCGATCGATTGATCGGATCGATCTCTCGATTCGATTTTTGAAATCAGCGACCTCGATTTACCCTAGGGACAACTTCTTAGCCAAATCGGAGACAAAAATTTTTTTCGAACCATAAGGGGGGACCAAGGCGAAAAAATGGCCCCCCCCCCCCATCTAAATAAGTGCCAAATTATTTTGGGGTAGTGTTGGGGGGTCTCCCTCCAGAGGGGCCCCAGAAAAAGTTGGGGCGGGGGCCATACATGTGCTGGGGGGGGTTGGGGTTTCCACCCTCCCCAGACATGGAGCTCCTCACCCCCCCCCCCGAGGGGTCCCTCACCCCCCAGAATCCGGATTTTTCCCATTTGGGGTTACTACCCCGCCCATAGGGGTACCGGGGGGGGGGGTGGGGGGGGAACCCCTCCCCCCAAATGGAAAAGTGCCGACCCCACCATCGAAATTTTGGAGGCAGACCCCACCCTCAAATGGCCAAATCTCAGACCCCACCCTCAAAATTTTGAAAATTTTGCCTCAAAATTAGTAAAAATTCAAAGTTTTTTGCAAAAAATTGGAATTTTTGCAAAAAATCCAAGTTTTTTCGAATAAATGAGCAAAAATGAAGAAATATTGTCTATTTTTAGTTGTAAATAACGCTTTTTTAGCATATTTGCGAGTTTTTCTAAATTTTTGACCAAAAAATTTTTTACCCCCCCCCCCCCCCCCCCCCTAATTCGATTTTTCAGGACCCCACCCCACCTCAAAACACGGCTGACCCCACCCACCCTAACTTTGGCTACCCCCTCCCCCAACGTTTTCTCAAGGTACACCTATGACCCCGCCTCAACCCACCTCCATTACACCTGTTGGCTGTGGGGGGTATCCAATCACTGGGGACAAATTGTAGCCTGGTATTCCTGTGGGAGGGGGTCTGGCTTTCTGGTGAGGAAGGGCTGGGTTAATCACATGTGGCAAACACGGTAGCCTGCTATTCCTGTGGGCCAGTACTCCCCCATGTACTTTTAGTTTTTTCGTTTTGCCTTTCAATTTTATTGTGAATTTTGCAGAACACATTATTTGATGCAATGGAAGCCTCTGCTTGTTGTGTGGGTTCTCACGACAGTGCAATTGGACAAACTCTGGATGAACTAGATTTTGACAGAGGTCTATGGAGGCCGGGTAGGCATTATTTGTTTCTAAATGTGTATATATTTAATAAAATAACAAATATATAATTGGATTGAAACTATCACCATCGTAGTGTGTGAAAAAATGTGCAAAAAGGAAAGTCTGGCTAGGTTGAGTCTTGAGAGATCTGGGAAATATATTTCTAATTTCGGATTTTAAAATAGCATTCTTTTGAATTAGAAAAGGGACTTCAACACGTGTAGATTTATGGTTTCCGCGCCTCGCTAGTTTAATTTTCATAACATTAAGTAACCTGTACATACGTATATATAGTTCTTGCCGAAGTTTGATGTTTCCAAAAATTTGCAGCCACTGTCAGAAACCGAGATTTTTCGATATGCGAAACCTACATTAAGATTTTCAAAGTCTGGGCTTTTGGGCGAGTCCACTGAGACTGCGACTCCCAACCCTATACGTGCCGCTATATCACTATGTTACTTGGATTCTAAACGGCTAGTCTATTTTTTCAACTAAGGCAAACCTGGTGACTCTCGTCAAATGTCGTTTCAAAAGATAAATCTTGACGCGGTGTGACTTTACAGGACCCCTGCCGTACCCTTCACAGGTGAACTGGACAGTCTTGCCTGAGTAACTACTAACTTGTCCTCAGGAGTTTGTGGCCCGTAAAACGGGCTTTTTCCTAGGCACAAATTTCTGTGGGGTCCCCTCCGCCAGGTCTGGAGGGGGCACAAATTTCTTGGGGGAGGGCGAAAATTTTTTCGAAAAATGCTTATAAAATAGCTATTTTTGCTGCTGAGTTAAAAATAAACCATTTTTATCTTAAATTTAAGCTTAAAATAGCTACAAAATGCCTAAAAATCCGGCGTAGTCGGAACAATTTTTGAAGATTTACCCTAAAAACCCGATTTTTCTGTTGACTTCTGAAATCTGGATTGCCGGCAATCGGCATGCCCTAATCCTGGAGGGGGCGTTTCTGGGGGGAACCGATTTCTGGAGGGGCCCTCCACCCCCCGCTGTTGGAAAAAACCAGTAGAATTCTAGCCATGAATTGCCTTTTTGTTAAGCTTACGTACTACAACATACGTATGTATAAATACGTGTTATATACTTCATGTATATATAACGTCGTGGTTTTAGGATTGCTATTTTCTTGTAGCAATTGATGGAGATATTGAAAGAATTCAGTCGCTGCTCCAGAAAGGATCTCACGCGGGATCTTTGGACAGTTCCGGATTCAGTCCTTTGGTAAACGTTCTTAGTTAATTCGATCATATCTGGATTTTTTGAGGTGCCCTCCACGTTAGAGCTTTCCTTCACTCACGAAATGGATTATCGAAAGTTGAATATAAAATATTGAGAATTTTTGGTAAAAAATTCCAGAAATCTGAAAAGCGGAGTTTTTGTTAAATGGTTATTTTTTGCTAAAGAGTCCTTAAATCGCAATACTTTAAAGTTTATTTAGTAAAATATAGAACCTTACAATTTGAAGACTTTGAAGACCTAATCCCTTGTCTTGTATCAGTTTTAGGTTCACTGACTCTGGAGGTGGGATGTAGTTCTCTCCCCGTTCATCCTCCCTATTTTTCGCTTATATACATAAAGTCCAGAGAGTATGTACGTAAGTGTTGAATGTCGGCGCCAAAAAACTTAACAAGCTGAATTGAATTTCACAATGTACGTATATATAGATACTTGCTACGACTGTTTGCAATACTGTACGTAGTTATGTTATGATGTTGTAATACAAGGACACGATTTCAGCATTACGCTGCACGTAACGGACACTTGGAGTGCTGCAGATTATTGTTGGACAGTGCAGCTTGTGTTAATCAGCAGACCAAAGGTAAATGTTTAATGCCTGGTATTATATTATATGTGCGTATTTTATTGCTGTTCTTCATTTGTGGAGATGTGGTTCTTCATTCCATGAGCGGTGGTGGGGGTTCACACATGATTTACTCTGTGGGAGGCAAAGTCCAAAGTCTACAAAATAGTAAGATTTATTTAGCTATCGTTCTATAGAATGCTATAAGTGTATATATGTAAATAACAGACTTGGTGATTGGCACTCATGGAGGAGTTCGAGCCGGTAACATGCTGTTGCTCGTACCGGTTCGAACAACAGGAAATTCTTCGAAAACCTGTTTTTGTGACATGGACACTGACATACGTCTTCTTTGTACGTTCTTCTGTGAAGTCATCAACGGGTTGATGGTTTGAATGGCATTCTTTTTGCTGACCTGGGCTTTTGCTTACAATAGTTATGTAGTCCAATGCAGTACATTTTTACCGTTCTTTTCCTTAGGTTTGGTAACTCCCCTTCATCGTGCTTGCTACTGTGGCCATTTGGAAGTTGCGAAATTGCTGTTAGCCAGAAAGGCAAATCCAATGCTACAGGATGCTGACGGAAACACATCACTCCATAAAGTGAGCCATTAGTCTTTTGATTTTATTTTCAATGCTGATCTGGGGGGGGGGCTGGCAGACGGACTGTGCCGGTGTGCCTCCTTTTTTCGGTATTGCCTTTCCACATTGTGCTAACATCTAAAATCGAAAAATCTTCTTCGAGGACTGTAAATGGATCGTCGGCTTTTATGGACAGGAATTGATTTTGATTCTTTTATGGACAAAAATTGATTTTGATTCTAAGTACTGTGGGGCGGTTAGTCCATTCCATCCATCCATCCATCCAAATAGTATTAGCCAATAATAAGTCAAGTGAAATTTAGAAGGTCAGGTTTTTAGGAAAAACTTTAGGATCTTTTCAGGATGACCCCCCCCAGACCCAGATTTCGCACAACGTGACCAAATATGCTGAAATTTGGTATGGGTATGTTTTCGACCACGCTGAGTTCAAATATCGCAAAATTTTTCGATTTCGCGAAATTCGATTTTTTCGATTCGTAAGGGGGGACCAAGAGGAACCGAAAAATTTTTTCTTCTATTTGCTGAAAAGTTGTATTCAGGGGTTTTCGGGGTCGCAGAACACGAATCTGAAGTCCGTGTTTCGATTCAGCTTTTCGTTAGCTCAGTATAAGCTAACCACTTAAGCTTAAAAGTTTAGCTTATTCTGAGCTAATAAAAAGCTGAATCGAAAAACGGACGTCAGATTCGTGTTCTGCGACGACGAAAGCGGAACTTTTCAGTAAAATCGAAGACAAAAAATTTTTCGGTTCCTCTTGGTCCCCCCTTACGAATCGAAAAAAATCGAATTTCGCGAAATCAAAAAATTTTGCGATATTTGAACTCAGCGTGGTCGAAAACATACCCATACCAAATTTCAGCATATTTGGTCACGTTTTGCGAAATTTGGGTCTGGGGGGGGTTATCCTGAAAAGATCCAAACTTTATTTTTGCGTAGAAGTCGTTTTGGGAGTTTATGTCGTTTATTCCTATCCGGGATAGTTTTCTATTCTGTTGCAAGCTCTGTGTCTAGATGGTCAAGTGACTGAGCCTTTGGCTTATGATCTGACGATTAGTGGTTCGAATACCGGTCCCTGTTATAATTGCTTGTTCACTGAGGTCTTCATTGCTTCTGCCTTGAGGTGTTGATCTACCTTTCACAATTCACATTGCAGTCGTTCTTTGAGGCGGTACCCCCTGATCAAACTGGTATTGTCATCGGCATCCTGTAGAGCGAGATTTTGCTCCAGGGGATAGCCTTTTTTCAATTATTGTTTTTGTATATATATTTCTTCAGCATAGGGGTCGCGGTTGCGCAAAAACTTGTACATGTTCACTTTTGTATGTGTGCAAAGTTTCATTCCCGTACCACTTTCCGTTAAAATGTTGAGCCAAAAATCGCTTACGAGCTGCTTGTACGTTTCTAAGGGGTGTTTTGTAGGCGCAATAAGTGGAGATAAAAATAGTGTTGCCTATCAAAACCATATTCTTGTAGTACGCAACAAAAAATAAGACGATAGGCTAGTTTCTATGCCTCCCGGAGCTGGAAAAATTTTTGGCTGATGGCCAAATTCCTCCCAAAAGCTAAAATAGCCAAAAAGTATTTCTAAGGCGCTTTAGTAAATTAGACTACGGCATATAGGGTGCAATGCCTGCCTATATGGCTGAATAGCATAGGTATATATCAGGGTTGTTCAATTGCTGCCGGCAACCGCTTCCGGGAGGTCCATATACTAGGCTCTACTTGCCACTTGGCCTCTCAAATTGTAGGACAGACTCATATGTTAAGCGGTTGCAACTTGTTTTCCTTGATTTACAACCTCACCACTCATGCATTTTGCAGACTAGTTTCCGTGTTTGTACAACCTGCCTGCGAGTATTCTACATGCGACGAATGAGCATTTTTGGTTCTGTTTTTTATTGTTTAAATAATGTGATTTGTTTTAGGCAGTGGAAGGTGGGCATGAATCTGTCGTGTCTTTCCTACTCGCACATCCTGTTGCCTCTAATTTGTTGCCAATAAAGAATTTTCGTGGTCAAACAGCTGCTGATATGACGGAAAATGACTCTTTAAAATGCTTGTTCAAGGATATTCGTGCATAGCCATTAAATTTCTATGTAAAGTACTGTAGTGTATTTTATTTGGTTGCATCTGTATGTATTTTGTAGTAAATATTTTTGCACAGGCTTAGTCTTTGTGTTTCCAGGCAGATTTTGAGTTTTCGCGGTTTTAACAGTTGTGCTCTTCTAGCCCGGTCTGTGCTTACTTGACTGAAAGGCAGTATATATGTAGTACTGAGATTGCTAAATGGGCAATGCTTTAAGCTGCTTTATTGATAATTGCTGGTTTGAATTTCCGTTGCCACAGACTTTTAAATCCCCTCTAAGTTTTGGAGAGGCATCAAGAGTCATTTCATGCTTGATGTATTAGGCTGATGATGTTTTTGCCAAAGGCCAAGTCAGTAATTTGAATTTAATATATATACGGAAAGACGAATGTTGAGTCATGCTGTTGCTGCAGTTTTACTGGAGCTCGTTGAGGCGGTGCGACAAGACCGGGGACAGTCCGAGCTACGCCTAATCCAGTATTAAGCATTAATGGGGACCTGTTGTTGTTCTTTTCCAGGATTGCTTGGGAACTCCCACTACGGCTACTAAGACTGATCTCCTCCACACACGCCTCAGGATTCATTTCTACCAAAGTTAAATGACTAAAAGAGTGGATTTGAGTTCAGGGTACCGGATACAACGGATAGTGTGAGCAGATAGTAATATCAAATGGTAGGAGTCTTCCTGTTCTCCGCAGCTTGGGCAAACAAGAGACCTATCCTAGATCCAGGCATTTTTGAGAATTTTACCTTTTTCCGTGAAACACGCCCATATACCAACTTTAGGCTCGATTTTGGAAAAAACTTCCAGCCCCCGAAATCCCTACCCCATCGGAAAAAATGCAAAAAAAATACCCTCAGAGGTGAGGCGGAAAAGGTAGGAGGGCGCCCCCTCCAGTAGCAAAAACGCAGTCTAACTAGTGTTAAAGATTAGGAAGATAATTTGGGATGCTCGGGCAAACCAATAAAGTTTACATAGTTTGCTTTCGTAAATATGTCTAGGCTGCACGCGTATTGTGGAAGCTGACCAATTTTTCCTTTTCATAGCAGTATATGCAATGATTTTCTCTAGACAAGTATAGATTATGTAGAATCCTTTTTATAGTAATTTTAATGCTGCTTTGGTTTGTAGAATGTCGTGAATGAACATTAAGCTGTTGGTATTGCGAATGCTGACTGGTGTCAGTACGACATGGATGGCCTTCATTGTGGTTCTCAGTTGCCTTCTCTACCTTGTAAATTATCTGGGCTATTTTGATCGCCTTGGAGAACTGGACTTCTCAGCCTTTTCCTATCCGCTGGACATTGATACGAGTCGTCAAGTCAGTTGTTGGTATTTTTTTAGTGGGGGGGGGGGGGGTTGGGAGGGCCCACTTTTCGAAAGGGGTGGGGGCCCCAGTTTTCGAAAGCCCCCATTTTTCGGCAAGCTCTCCCCACTTTTTTGGGAGTCGCTCAAAAGTGTCGAAAAATTAAGTTTTTTAATTTAACTGACAGTTTTGCATTCTTTTTTTGCTGACATTCTTTACAACAATTATGTGGTCCAATTCAGTACATATTTACCGTTCTTTTCCTTAGGTTTGGTAACTCCCCGAAAAATTAGCCAGTTTTTTAAGTTGGTTATTTTAGCTTGTTTACTTGGATCAAAAATTTGACACAGACTCAACGAATTCTCTGAAATTGTCGCCACTGATAGTCCAGTCATTCCGACCACCATTCTATCATTGAAAACTGTATATAAACCATTAAAATTGTGGACTAACGTATATAGTTGATTAAAATTGCAGATTAAATTAGTTTCGGGCAGGAACTAAAAATTATAGTCATTCAAAGTTTCTGTTGAAAATGAAGCAAATGGTCGGACTACATTACGCTTTGGCTGGTAGCTATAAAGTCCCGCATATATACAACTGCAACTGCACTGAAATGAAACTATGGACAACTCACTGCTTACGTCGCATCTCTTTAACTTTATCCCCCCCCAACGAAAGTTGATCAACTTCAAAGGCTTATTGCAAGAGATCAACAGAACTTTATAGCATGATGTATACATCGTTAGAATGCTCGAGGTGTGCTTTATTTAATGGTGTAAAGCAGTTTGCTGTTGCTTGCTGCTATAGAAAGTTAAGCTTAACAAACTATCATAAATTGCAAAAAGCGTTAACTTTGATAGTTTGTTAAGCTTAACTTTCTATAGCAGCAAGCTACAGCAAACTGCTTTACAGCATTAAATAGAGCACATCTCGAGCATTCCAACGATGTATAAATCATGCTCTAAAGTTCTGTTGATCTCTTGCAGTAACCGTTTGAATTTGACCAACTTTTGTTGGGGGGGGGGGGATAAAGTTAGAGATCCCTTACGCCTACAGAACAAATTTATTACTTAATCCAAGGTTGTTTGTTTTAGGTTGAGCTTCTTCTATCTGGTCAACCACCCGAACGTTTGCCTATTGCAGACTATGGCTGGTACCCCCTGGTCAGGGACCTCAGACACAGTCTCTGTCGTCCACAGCAGGCTGTTGTCCCAGCAGCTGATAACACCTCCTCTGCCCTTCCTTCTTCCCCGGCTTTTCCTTACCTTTTGCTGATGATCAAATCGGCAGTGAAGAATTTTGCCAACCGGGACTCGATCCGTCAGACCTGGGGCCTGAATGGAACCCTGAGACTGGACAACGGTCAAAGCTACACCATCCAGCGGGTCTTTTTGACCGGTCAAGAGAGCAGCCTGACGAGCGCTGACGCTTCCGCACAGCATCAGCTTAGCGAGGAAGCTGCCAAGCATGATGACATGGTACAGTATCAGTTTCTGGACAGTTATTACAATAATACTCTCAAACTGATCCTAGAGCTGAGATGGGTTGTGGAGCACTGTGGCGCGGCCCGATTCGTCCTATTTCTGGACGATGACTATTTTGTGGACCTGCCTCGCCTACTGACTTCTGACTACCTGAAAAATGTTAGCTCTAAACAGGCGTTGGATAGCCTCTATGCTGGACACCGGCTGGACGTCAGTCCCATTCGTAAACGATCCTCCAAATGGCGTCTCAGCCTCGCCGACTACCCCTACAACCGGTTCCCGCCCTACATCAACAGCGGAGCATTTCTAATGTCCCAACGTTCCGTTCAACGTTTCTATCAGGCCAGTAAGTTTGTGGTCCTGATGCCCTTTGATGATGTCTATATGGGCATTCTTGCCTACAAGTTGGGCGTTAATCCGCAGGACCTGCCAGAATTTCGTTACCTTTGGTCTGAGACTGCTCAAGATGTTCTGAGCCTCACGCAGCCATTTATGGCTGCGCATGGTTTCAGAGATCCGAGTGATATGCTGGCTGCCTATCGAAAATTTTATCCCCATCAGTTGACGTTGACAAAGGCTTAGCTCATTACTTAAATCTATTGTTTCTGTGTTGTGATTTACTGTAAACTTTTTGTTGAATTGTACATTGGCTTTTGATGCTTGATCTGACTGTTTATCTTGGGAATATATGGGTATAGTCAAGGGGGGACATTAGCGGACAAAGTGGGGGAAAACAGTGGCTCACCCTGCTCGACTGGCGCACGACAGAGATACAAAATCTAGTGTAAATGAAAGTTCGAGTCCTGTACTTTAAGATCATAATACAAATAACCGTTCCTGTTGATTGAGCGTTCGTGTGGCATGGGTCCGAAGTTGACACCCAAAAATGACCCTAAAACAGGGATTTTTGAGATTTTATGAGATTATGCCAACTTACTGGTTAGGGTTACAGGAGTTCTTTGTGCATGAAGGGTTTGTGGATGTGCTCTATAACGTGGGTTGGTCGGATATTCACTTGGTAACATTGTTGACAAATAGTGACCATCTTTCCCCCACACTACAGGAGGGAAACCCATGGTGTGGAAAACAACGGTGTCAATACACACCAGGGTAAATAGGCAAATCTTTTGTTTTCATTTCAGTGTTTTAAGTTATGCCTCAATTTTCTCTCTATGTATATACAGTGTGTGTGGATATTGGGCGTTATAAAAAATAATAGGTCACGGTCAAGACCTATCATTTAATGCTTTTGATTGACTACGTACATACGTAGTGTTTCTGACCAGTCGTTTTCTGACGTGTATACAGTTTCACTGTTTACCGTGCACAAGTATATGTGTCCCTGTTTACTTTTGACAAAAAATTACATAAACATGTAGCATTAGCATTATGTAGTGTTCGATGTTCTGCTGAAGAGTACTTGAATTTATTCAAGCGGAAAGCAACGATTTAGTACCTGATCATTCCACTGACGTCGGATCCTTTTGATCAGATTCTTTATAAGGTGGTTATTTTTAGGCAATTGCAACGATGGGGTTGGAGGCCTGGAAAGTGGCGTTGTTGGAGCGGAAAATGGGAGGAGGCTTTCTGGGTGCGGGTCTTGCCTCGATTACCACACCACTGCTCAATTCTTAAAACTTGACAAGTGGGAGCTAAGCTTTGGATAGGGGTACGTTTTGAGTCTCGCTGAGCTCAAAATCGAAAATTTTTTTGATTTCGGGAAATTTTATTTTTTCCAATTTCTGATGGTGGACCAAGGGAAACCCGGAAACTTTTTGTCTTTGATCTGCTAAAAAGTTGAGTGCAGGGATTTTCTGGGTCGTAGAAATCGAACACCCAATTTTAGCTCAATTTGGTCAAGTTTTAAGGTTTTAGAGCTGTGGTGGCGAATGGAGACATGGTCCGGCTTTCCAACGCCCGCCACTATGGCAAACCAGGAATGGGAGCACGGATTTTTTTGTATATATGTAAACGTTTTTGTTTTCATTGTATTGCTTTAACGGTTATGTACTTAGGTGTATATATTGACGCACATTTTGTGTCTTATTTAAATGTTTGTATTATTTACCATTTGCGGTGAGGTTTGGTCAGCTTATTTTCGTTCTAGTTTGGCTGGATTTTTGGTTTTAGTAATCTTTAGTCTAGTTTGAAATTGCTTTATTGTTGAAACTATTGCCTTTGTGAAGCCGATGTATGCATAAATGTGTATAATTTCGTGAGGAAGTAAAAAGATTTTGGGAGTCAATAAGCGTACGTTGTTGAAGTATTTACATAGAAGGACATCGCTGTAGTTAGCGCAAACTAATTTGGAGTAAGCTCGTATGTACGTACTTGAGGTAGAGCTGTGCAGCGGCCTTGTATTGGACCCGGGCCGGTGGAATTAAAGAGAGGGTTGTACCACTAATAATACAACGATGTGAAATGGCAGTAAATTCTACCCGAAATGGCATGCCATGGTCAGAACCTGAAGATCTGTGCCTTGTAGCGGGCCTTGAATTGATCCCTGTTTCTTGTATCAGTTCCGGGTCAGGTATCGGTCCCTGAAAGTTTTGTTTGGGTTTTTTCTGGGGGGGGGGGGCGAAAGGGTGGAAGAACGATATTTCCCAAAAATGAGCTAAGAACTGCTTTTTTTGTCGTATGGACATAGACAAGCTTTAAAAATTCTCAAAATTGCACGTATTTAGGCTAGACATTCTTAGGTAAACAATCTGCTAAGCCCGTAAAGTTTTGAAAAGTTGTCAATTTTTGGCAAAAATTTGGGTATATACCAAAAAAATCGGGGGGGGGGTAGCTAAAATTGGAGGGGGGGCTGGTCAGTTTATGCCCCCTCTGTAGAAAATAGCCTTGGGCTCAGGATTCCTGACCAGGCCCGGGTCACCGGCAACGAACCTAGTCCGGGCTTTAGGAAAGAACAACTAACTTGATGGGGTAATTACTTGAAATCTGGGTGTAGGGCGTAGGCCACCTAATTTTAAAACCTTCATGAGCGTCTACTCTGAACCTGAAGAAGCAATGATCACTTAGGACTTTAATGGTTGTAAAGTATGAGCTTCAGATTTGGATTTTGGAATTTTGTCTGGCTTATCCCTAGTGGGGGCGGCCCCCATTCGGCGCCCCCCCCCCCCCCCCCCCCCATTCGAGGAGCCCCCCCATGAAAAGCCCCCCATAACCCCAAAAATTGCCAAATTCTACCATTTGTACCCTAAATTTTCCCAAAATTTTCCGGCTTCGCCGGATTTTTACCTAAGCTGTCACTATTTTGGCTTTAAAAACATCCAAAATCAGTAATTTTTTAGCGATTTTTAGCAGTTTATACACAAAAATCCAAAAAATTCAAAAAATACTCCAAAAATATGCTCCCCCCATTTTGGGTTAGCCCCCCTCCATCGATGGGCCCCCCCATAAAAATTGCCAAGGGATAAACAAGTGTGTGAGAAACAGACTAATGAAACTAAACTAGTGAAAGGGAGTATTGCTTTGTTATGTTGCTCGAGCCTTTAGAGTACAGCTAATTGATTCCTGGTCCTGATACAAATTTCCTTCGTGAAAAATTTGAAAGTTTAAGTCGACAGTTAGGTCTGTTTTCGCCTTCGCTATTCTCAAATTTATTGTCTCACAGTTTAGTCTTGTATTCATAATCTTGTGTCGGGGCTACTACAGATGGTTGTATTGTTCATAATCCCTATAAAAAGTTGCGATTGAAAACGTGCTATATTCTGTTTAAATTTCAGAGTAGAATAATGGCTGCTAGTATTTAATCTACAACCAAAACCTGTGGTCAGAGTCAGACTCTTAATATGTCTGACTTGGTGCCGGAGAACTGTACTCCAAAGGAAAACGGTAGGAAGCTTGCATTGAAGTAGTGCTATGAGAGCAGCACATAAAAGGTCTCTTTGAGTACCTGTCAGTGCTGGGCACCTCGATAACAAAAGTCTGGCTTTTTCCTACAGGGGGGGGGTGGGGGGCCCCCAGAAATTCGTCCCCCCCAGACTTGGTTTGCCCCGCAGAATCGCCCCCCCCAGGATTCGGGCCTCCCCCCCCCCCAGAACCCCCCCACCCAGAAGTGCCCGGAAAAATAGGGTTTTGAGGGTAAATTTTGAAAATTTGTTCCGGCTTCGCCGGATTTTTGCCCATTTTTAAGCATTTTTTAGCTATTTTAAGCTTAAATTTAAGTTAAAAATAGTCTATTTTTTAGCTCAGCAGCAAAAAATAGCTATTTTTAGACATTTTTCTAAAAAATTTTCTTCCCCCCCCCTCCAGAAATCCGAGCCCCAGACCTGGGGGGGGGCCCCCCAGACTCCCCCCCCCAGAAATTTTTGCCTAGAAAAAAGCCAGAAAGTAGTGGTATATTTTATGATTATTTGCAAATGTCCATTTTTGCTGAAGTTAACAGATATATATTATTTGACAGTCTTGGAAGTTGGAACAAGTTTACGTTTCGTTTTCATTTGAAAGTAGAAGGGTTGGACAGTGTGGAATTTTAGGATTTCTCGCGCTCCCCCCTGTCACCCCTATCTTTTGATTTTTTTTCACCAATAACTTTAAATTTTGTTTAGGTTCGTCCTGGAGGGGAGTGTGATAAATTCAAAATTATAAAATATTTTCAAAAATTAAGTTGGTAAGGGGGGACCAAGGGAATCTAAAACATTTTTGTCTCCGGTTTTGCTGGAAACTTACATACTGGGACTTTCTGGGGCGTTCAGCGCGAATCTGAAATGATTTTTTGATTCAGCTTTTCATTTGCCTCATGTAAGCTAACGTTTTAGCTTAGGTATAAGCTTATCAGGAGCTAACAAAGATATGAATTGATCACCGGATTTCGGATAGCACCCCAGAAAAGTCTAACGTGAAAGTTTAGTTTTTCAGCAAAATCGTTGTTAGGTTGCGGGATGAGAAGTCCCATTATGGATGAGATTCTGGACTGGGGTGGGACGGGATCACTCCTACCCCCTTCACCCCCCCCCCCATAGAAAAAGCCCAGCATTTTTGCGTAAGCCATTATTTTGCACTTATGTAATATATACTGTGAACTTCCATCCATGTCTATTTTCTAACTGCAAGGTCACCATGTGCTTACCTTTGTATATATTTACTGTTTATTTTTGTTGCAGAAGAAAGTCCTGTCGTCAGTGACGTTCCTCGTCTGGTATTTTCTCCCAATTTCTACAGTACTCCGGAAGTAGGACGGACTGCTACTCCAATCAGAAATTGTGGTATATACTTAAATTTAACTTTGTGTTTGAATCTTCTCTGTGTTTTTTTCTGTATTTATTTATTGCCAAACGCTGCCGACTGAGAATTGGCTGGCCAAAGCTTCCAGATCATTTTGTAGTATAGAATATAAAGTATAAAACTTATCTTAGTGTTCTTATTTCTCTTCAGGACACTCTTAAGGTTATTGTTGATGTTTTGTAGTTGAAAACAGAAAATGAACTGTCCATGATTCAAAGACTTGCAACAATGCAGTCCTTCCCAAAAAATACCTACATAGGTTCCAAAGCTTTACCTGGCTCCTTCTTCAAATTAAGCATTTTGACTGCAGCTGTGCTCGGCTGAGTAGTTTGGCAAGTATGGTATGTGTACTTCCTACACTGCTACGACTGCGGACCCCCCCCCACTCTTTTCGGAAATTGTTTGAAATTTGTAACTATTTTTGGGCCAAATTTGACCATTTTTTGCAAAAATTTAGTTCGCATCTTATCCCCTTTACGAAATGGACCCCCCCTCCGATCCTTTTCAAAATTCTGGATAAGCCTCTGACTTCGTTCATGCTGATTCGTATATAAAAGGGATGCCCTTTTGAGTGTGTTTTAGTTTGGTGTGCAATAAGTTGTGCCATTTTTGTTTTTTCTAGAAAGTGTTGACGTCGCGGAACTTTCTTCCCAGGATGCCTGTCTGCTTCGATCACCCGTTAAGCCTCCTGATACGGGTACGTACATTAATTATCTGCACATTTCAGGTTTGCGGGATCAGTTTTAGTTTTTCGCCCAAAATTTTATATTTTTTAAAACAAAACTTTTAATTAGAACTGTACTTTACTGTACTATAATTGTACTTTACCAGTTTGCTGTAACCGTGTGCACATAATCCACATGATGCTTGAAAGTAGGAGGCATGAAGGCATGGTGCTGGATTCTCGTAATGCTTGAAAGCTAATTTGGTTTAGTGATTCTGAAGATTATTTAGTTTTCACTCGCTTTAGCTAGGCCTAGTCTAATTTTCGTGATGGGCTTTTGATATTTTATGTGCCAATATTTTTCAAATGTTTTGTAAAAATGTTTTAAAATTGCGCTATTTTTATTGTATTCGTAGAAAAGCTAGATTTTAGTGCAATCAAGAGTACATAATGATAAGAGTATGACAAGCGTCACACTCTATGCAGCGAAAGCCAAAACTGCTATGCGCGCTATCGGCTGACCCCCCCCCCACGAATTGACCTCTTCTCACACCGCCCCTATATGGGTACATAGTCCCAAACGGGGGTCGCTCATTCGCTTAGCATATTTTCAACATACAAGTGTTAAACATACACGCTTAAACCCCCTCCCCAAATTGGGCCCCTGTTAGTTTCAGTGTGTAATTATGCCAAGCAGTGAGCGACCCCCGTTTGAACCACGTACCCATATAAGGGCGGTGTGAGAGGGGGTCAATTGGTGGGGGGGGTCAACCGATAGTGCGCATAGCATAGTTTTAGCATTCACTGCATAGAGCAGGGTATTTTTCAGGGATTTTTTCGGGGGGGGGGGGCTTCCCGGGGGTGCCCGGGCCCGGGGAGGGGAGAAGAAATTTTCGGGGGGGGGGGAGAATTTATGCAAAAATGAGCCAAAAAATGGTATTTTCTGGGGGGAAGGCATTTTCGTCGGGGGAAGGTCAATTTCGGGGGGGGGGGCTGTAAAAAATAGCCTGTAGAGTGTGACGCTTGTCATACTTTTAAGGTGCAGTCATAGTTCCAGACGCAACCAGACGCGCGTACACGCGTGTCAACGCGCGTACGTAAGCGTCTGCATGCGTTCGTGAGTATGAATACGCTACAATTATTTTTAATCGGTTAAAACGGCATGTTACAACCAGAGGCGTCGACGCGCGCCGACGCGCGTCTACGCACGTCGACGCGCATCTCTTTGCGTTCGCGACTATGAATGCACCTTTATCATTATGTACTCTTGGTGCAATCATAAGAGTACAGTATAGCTCAAAACAAAGTTAATTTTTTGCGAAGTTCGCAAGCTCCGCGAACTTCGCGAAGATTGCGATATTTCGCTAAATTTGAAGTAATTTGAATTTGAAGTTCGCTAAATTGTTGCGAACGTCGCATAATTTCGCGAAATTCGCCAAGATTTTAGCGAAGTTCGCGAGGATTTTAGCGAAGTTTGAAGGAACTTTGCGAATTTTTGTTGCGAACTTCTCTAAATTTAGCGAAATGTCGCTAGCTTTGCGAAGTTCGCGGAGTTTGCGAACTTCGCAAAAAATTAACTTTGTTTTGAGCTATACTGTATTTAGTGTTACAAAAGCAAAAAATTATGTAAAATTTAGTCACCGGCTAAATTTAGAAATTTTTCCTTTTGAACGATTTTTTCAAGGCAAAATATTAGCTTCCAAAAGATGTGCGCATTGTTTGAATGGAGTCGGATTTTGGTCTAGAATAAGCCCAGTTTATAAATCAAAGTTTATAAAGTAAAATTAATGCCATGTAACATCTACAGTAGACAATCCTTTGTTATTGGTTTTAAGAATTTTCTGGAATAGGGAATCAGAAAATATTATTCTGAATGTTTCAAACATTATGTACCATAGACTTTAGCTGTATTAGTTTTAACATTCTCAACGACTGTGCTATACTCATAATGCCACGGCAAAGATATTGAGAGGACCTGTTTGTTATTTTTGTAATTGTAGTGTACCATCAGGCTAAGCTAGTCCTGCCCTCTCTTGGTTTTTTAAATTTAATTTGTTATCTTCTTGTTTTAGGTGAACTGTCGTCAATTTTTGTCAGTCCTATCTTGCCAGAAGCTGTTGTAGATTCCGGAACACCACCTCATTTACCAAAGAAAAGGTATGTTTAAACGGTGTATGTATGCAGATTGGAAAACTTTGAAAATATTGTAGGTTATTTTTTAAAATTGCTATTTATCGCACATCAAGTTTTTGACTACCAAAAGCTAATCAGTTAGTAAATCTATTAGTGTTACCAATTGTACATAAAAATAAGAGTATGGCATGGCACTAGGCTGACCTCACCCCCGGCAACTCAGACTCTAGTAAAACTGCCGCAAATGAGCACCTGGTCAATATATACGGGGATATACGCTCACTCGCTCTATGCGTGTGTGTTAAATATGCAATCACGAGCTGTGCGAATTGTGTGTCTGCTCGAGCTTTAGAACACAAACATAGCGCCCGAATTTCTTTGAAGTGATGGGTCTGATTTGCGAGAGCGGAATTCAGCCATTAGCGAGCAGAGCATAGTTTTTGCTCTGATAACAAGGAGCATGCCTAGTGGCATACTCGTATATTCTTTAATATCCGTGTTTACTCGCTTGATTTGTCCAGATTTTTTACCCTTTACAGATTTGGTATATTAGCTGCTGACAGTTTGTATTTTGCTGTGTATTTTTCGTTATTGTTGTTTGTTGGTATAAAATTACAACTCAGGGTTTGTTTGTTTTCAGAATCTTTTTGAGTACATCTTCTGCCCAAAAGTCACGAAAATTTAGTCCGAAAAGTTTAACTTCGGCATTTTCCAAGGAGTCGCCCGTGATTATACATTCGTTGTCTTCAAATGCACTATCGGTACGGCCAGTCTAAAACTTTTAGTGTTATCGTATAGCGCGAAAAGGTTGAGACCTATAATGGTAAAGAATTGGCGATAAGCTTGAAGCACTGGTTCTGTGAACCAACTCTTGCTATTGGAGATTTGCTCTTTTGATGGGATCTAAACTTGGCAGCATCCAAATATAACCAAATGTCTTACCACGTGTGCTATTTTGCCCATTTATTTTTCTGCTAGGTTAAGAAACGTTGTGTGTAGTTGGCGTTCAGAATATCTACGCTACTCATAAAGGAAAATTTGAAAAAGTGTTGTCAAACTACGCAATTTATTTTTCAGGAAAGGTGTTCCGGCTGCATGTTAGCCAGCACCCCGATTTATCCGGACATGCCTTCCAATTTTCCGTTAGACGAGGTGCGTATATGTATGATTTATAAATGATAATTATGGTAATTGTTATTGTATTGGTTTAGTGCTACAACTTAAGACCGTAAGTGGTGTGGCGAAAGTGGAGGGACCTGAGTCTCACTATCACTGTCCAGATTTGTGCCCTTTTATTTTAGAGAGTTTGTTGCACAGTTGGTGAGCGCTTGATAGAAACTTATCGATTTCCCCAAATATCTGTATTAATCTATCTGCTGTAAACCTGAGAACTGTTCAGGCTATAACCTATACAGTTTAATACTTTAAATTGTATAGTCGTGTTTGTATACCTTATTTTTGTTCGGGTTAGCTTATATTTTTTGCTGATTTTTGTATTTATTTTAAATTTATGGACTCTCAGTCTGTTATTGTTGCAGCCCAATGTTTCTGATATCAGTCGACCAGCGTTGAGCGGCTCCATTCGTCTCTATGCGGACTATCAGGTGTCTCGCTTTGTGAACAGTCGTGAAATTGTTCCCGACAGTCTCTCCTCCCTGCCTTGCAGGTCTTGGTGCTTCAACTGTTCTGGCACTAATCTGGATGTCTCTACACTGGTGTCCAAAGGTTACGGTCAACACAGTAGGGTGAGCAAGCTGGTGATGGGATTCAAAAATAGGATTCTTCTTTAAAGTTTTTGACATTAATTGGCATTGTGGACGTGAGTGTAATATAATGGTGGGTAAATGTGGATGACTAATTGGTTTTTTAGTGGAAACGATTTATATTGGAAGGCAGCTGAAGTCTAACCTTTTCCAGGCATATTATGTAGTGTGATTCGTTTCGTTGTCTCAAGATTTAGGGATCTCACCGGAATTGCATAGACAATGTTTGTTATAGACGCCTTTTTTTAATTTTTAATTTCAACCTGAAGTTTTGTCATTTCGCTCTTGAATAACTTGATCATATACTTCTATTATTTTTGTGGCAAACTACGTTTTTTGTATTTTTATTTGTTTTAGCTCAGATCTTTTGTGGTCGGTAGTCAACTGCGAAGTCGTTCGAAATCCATATGATGTTTTTCTGTGATAATCTTTTTAGAGTTTAACGTTTTCTTCTTTATTTTTTAATGTTGACTTACAACTTCTGCTGTGATTGTTATGCTTATAAGATGAGCATTCTGTTATTGTTCTGTCCTTTAAGGCCTTTAATTCATATTTTCTTTGTTATCTGAAGGCACTGCCAATGTGATATTCTTTTACTGTGCTCATAATTTTCAGGTTTCACTTACAGCTTTATTAAATACTTATATTTATTTCATTTATATTTATATTTGTTGATTTTGTTAGGTACAGTACTTCCTATTTAACGTTTTTGTTATACTTACTTGTTGACTTTCGAATAAAAGAGTTTTGACTTGTTTATCGTTATGTAGAGTTAGAAGTAGTTTTGTTTGTTATAATGCGGAGGGCAGGGATTGCTGTCGAAAGGTTGCACGTAAATTCATTACACAATTATTGTTTTCTTAGCAATCCCAACCACACGCTTTGGGCCGCTGGTTGGCCGTTCCCTGTTGCATGGCCGTAAGCCATTAGCCGTGCTTTAGCTATTTGTCAACGTTGGCTAACTTGAATTTACTATTTTTATTCGTTTACCGTGCTTAATTAGGTGTCAACTTAATTGAACTTTATTGAAAATAGTTTTTCCATGCGTTTAGCGCTCTAATTCGCGATAATTCGGCTTAATTTTGATGGAGGACTGCAACGAATTGATGACTGATGAGACGTTGACCGCTAAACATATAAACTAAGTTAGCACAATTAAAATTTGCAAAGAAAAGACTCGTTTATTATTTAAGTTTAGTTTGCTATGATATTTCAAATTCGAATAGGAAATAGGCGTTTGTGGAAGCCTATATGATGTGATTGAATTAAGATTGGAATTTTGGAATGCTATTTTCGGGAAAATGAATAACGTTGTTGAATACTAAATGGAGTTTGAGGGCCTTTTCGTAAAGAGATTAAACGGATTAACTTAAATAGATTAAGTCGATTAAAAAGGCGAGAATAACCTAGCCTAGCCTAACTTGTTCCTTTCATAAATATTTCGAATAGGCTTAAATTCCAAACGCTAAATTCAAATTCCTGATAACATTTTACAGCCTTTATTGTACTTTCAAACAACCAAAATTAACACTAGAACCGGTCCGGTTCCAAAAGCCACCGGTTTCGGTTCTACAACTCCTACCGGTTTCCCTTGGATTAGCGAGCCAAACTAAGCTAACAATACCGTTTGGCGCTGAGATCGGCTGTTCACTAGCAGGTGAAGATCATGAAAGCTTATGCAAGAAAGCAGCTTCGTAGTCTACAGTCAGCTTTGGATACAGCCATGCGTATAGTACGCCACGGAAGCGCTAGGAGATAGGAGAATGTACCGAAGGTGAACTGACCAAATCGACCTGTTGGTTACGTAAGGGTGGAAGAGTCTAGGAATGTTAGTAGATCTACTGCTAGCTTGTAATAATTGGATCTGAAGCTACAGCGTATCATGGTTGTTAGGACGTAAAGCCAGAGGAAGTTTATAATCTGGATTTGTCGCTAGCACAGGTCGGTTACTGGCGGTGGCCGTATTTCTCAGACTGCCAGAATCAGGGTAATTGCAGCTTCGTGTCAAAATTTCCCCATGGGGGGACGGGTTGCGAAATTTTCTCAAATTCATCTGCTTTTCTCAAATTAGCCAAGCGAGCGACCATTTTAGTTAGAAAGTTTGAAGGAGCTCAAACAAGTTCACCTAAAGGAATTTTGAATTGTGTTAGACAAATAATTTTTGTTATTTTTGGAAACTTGTAAAAATTCTTATGCTAAGCTTATGTTAGCTAGATAAGCTTAACCTAAGCTTGTAAAAGTGGCATTCCAGGGCTGATGAGGTAAAGCTACAGAATTGGGTTTTAAGGAAATGACCTCGATGACTTAATCTGTTTCATTTTGACAGTGTTGATTCACATATCTGGCTGGCTGATCCTTTATCGTATTTGTTTCAGAAGCGGTTATTTTCACAATTCGACATGAGAGTACTTGAGTTCTACTCAGGAATAGGTGGAATGCACTGTGCCCTGAATGGTTAGTTGAATAAGTATTTAATAAGTATTTGCATCTCACAGTTTTCTAAATTAAATTCCTAATCTATATTAACTTTTCTTACCTACATAGTAGTTCTTACCTTGGGAAGCTTTATTTACCCGTGCTGGCGTATCCCTAGTGGGGGACCGCCCCCCATTCGGCGACCCCCCCCCATTCGAGGTTCCCCCCCATGAAAAGCCCCCCACAAATTCCGGCCTACCGCGTAACCTCAAAAATTACCAAATTTTACCATTTTTACCCTAAATTTTCAAAATTTTTTCCGGCTTCGCCGGATTTTTAACTGAATTTTCACTATTTTAGCCTAAAAACAACTTAAAATTAGTCCTTTTTAGTGATTTTTTGCAGTTTTTTTACGCAAGAAACCTATAAAAATTGGAAAATTTTTTTCAAAAAATGCCCCCCATTTTGGGTGAGCCCCCCCCTCATCAATGGGGCCCCCCATGCAGCCCCCCCCCCCCCCCCCCCCATAAAAATGCCAAAGGATAAGCCAGGCGTTGTCAATTCAGATAATCTCTATTTTTACAGCACTGTCGTCACGTCACTCGTCGGGAGTTGCATTATTTTTGCAGTAA
Source organism: Trissonchulus latispiculum (assembly GCA_030248195.1). Lineage (NCBI taxonomy): Eukaryota > Metazoa > Nematoda > Enoplea > Enoplida > Ironidae > Trissonchulus > Trissonchulus latispiculum. The sequence goes on from JASAND010002932.1 coordinate 25,520, forward strand.
TCTGGTTAGGGTTATTTTTATTTTTACAGAGCTGAATACAAAAGAGCTTGAAGTGGTTGCTGCCTTTGAAATCAACACCACAGCCAATGCAGTCTACAGTTACAACTTCCCTGACACCAGTCTCCTGCAAAGAAACATACTGTCCCTAACAGTTGGCGAATTGGACGATTTAAAAGCTGATCTCTGGTTGATGTCCCCACCTTGCCAACCATTCACCAGGCAAAACTTTTAAATTTATTCCTTGAAATTTTAGAGTCTCAAACTGTGCAGTCTGGCTTGGGATATTGTACTAGTCATAGCATACGGTGGCTCTATTAAAGTTTTGGTATCTCTGATTGATATATACCTCAAAGTGGCCGATAGAGAGCAGTATGGAGTATTCGCTACATAGAAAGCACTAAAATCCTCTATATGCAAAGCACTTAACTAGAAATAGATTTAAGCTTTTCCACTTTCAGCTTTTTAAGCTTACACAATTAAATTTTACAATCATTTTATGCAACTTTTGATTTATTATTTTTAGGGTGGGTAAACGACTCGATGTTGAGGATGCTAGAACAGACTCCTTTCTCCATCTGTTGAAGCTGCTACCACAGTGAGTATATCACCTTTGTAAAAGAAAACTGACTTATAATTTAGTGGCTGCAATAATGTAGTTAAGACATTACTTTCACGATTAGTATATTATGCCGTGCTGTTTATTCTACGATAGCAATTTTTGGTCTACGATAGACCTGTAGCCAAGAGGAATTTTTAGATTGGTAGATGTTGAAGATGTTGCCAAAAGGATTCCTTTATGCTTGCTAATTTAATAGTTTACCTATCATGGTACAGTATTCGGTCTGTTTTTTATAGTGCAGGTTTGTGGTTTTTTGTCTGCTAGGTTTTGTCCTGCATTTTTGTTTAGGCTCAGTCATCCTCCTAAATTCTTTTTGCTAGAAAATGTGAAAGGATTTGAAGAGTCTTTGGCTCGTCAGACTTTGATTGACAGTCTCCAGAAGCTCAACTATGATTTCAGAGTATGTTTAGAAACAGCTGCTTCCAGTTTCCAATCATCTCTGGCGTGTTTCTAATCCGTCACTGTCCGTAGTCTTGGCATAGCACTGCCAAAGTTTGTTTTGCTTAGACGTAACAGCGTTAGACATTACAAAATCTTAGAAAGGAGAAACCTCCCCCAAAAATTAGGTCATGTTGCAGTACAAAGTGACTCTATTATCCATTTGCTGTAAATGCATGGAATGTATGTAGAGAATGCATAACGGTTTTTGAAACGGTCTCTGCTACCGTGCAGAGAACAGGTGCTTGCGATCGTTATAATAGTTGTTGTTATTATTGTCTGAATGCTTGGTATCAACAATTTCAATGTTGATTGTCGTTTGTTTTGAAGTTTTAGGAATTTCTGTTGAGCCCACTGGATATCGGTATTCCCAATTCTCGTCTGCGATACTATCTTTTGGGCCGACTGAATGCTGACTTTGAATTTGGTGATTGTCAACAGGTAAGGGCCATATTCTTTGTTTTACAAAACTACCTATTGAATCAGCCATTCTTGTAAAAAATTTTACAGGAGACCCGTTGGCTTTTTTCTAAAATCTGATCAAGAGTACATAATGAAACGAGTGCGACACTAAGCCAAGTCTCTGTTATCAGAGCAAAAACTATGCTCTGTTCGCTAACCGCTGACCCCCCCGCCACAGATTGGACTCATCACTTCAAACAAACTTGGCCGCTACGCTTGCATGTTGAAGCTCGAAAACACAACTACTCAGTTGGCTTAGTGTGTGTCTGTTGCGAGCTTTAGAACGCAAACATAGCGTGCGAATTTCTTTGAAGTGATGGGTCCAATTTGTGGGGGGATCATGCCTGATAACAGAGACTAGGCTTAGTGTCATACTCTCATCCTTATGTACTCTTGGGGGATGTCTTGAGTTACTGTCCTGCCGACCGTAAGCTAAAGTAGTTGAACCATTTTAAAAGTTCAAGTTCAAACTGCGAGCCATTATTTTCGTCAATAATGTATAGCTTTTCAATTTAGATTGAAAGAGTATTTCCACCTGCGTGCGTCTCCTTACATGAGAGCGACCATGCGCCTTGTCTTGAACACTTTTTGGAACCAAAATCGGCATCGTTGGATCCGTTCTTAATTCCAGATAAACTGTTGGCTAAGCATTCTGAAGTTTTGGACATCGTAACGCCAAAAAGCACTCGTTCTTGCTGTTTTACAAAGGCGTAATACTCTTGTACTGTTGTACTATGTTTGTAGGGCAACTGACTCCATAGTACGGTTTAGTATAGACACTGGTCTGGCTAAAATCAGCATTTCCATTTTAATTTCCTTCTTGAATTCTGAATCAGCACATTTTGGCCTTATTTTGGCACTTGTCAGAAGAGAAAAGCTTGGAATTTTAATAATTTTGACCATTGCACAATACCATAGTATGATTGTTAGGCTTGTGTCCTGTACGTATGCACTCTTCTAAATAAATGTATCTGTTTAGATATGGGCACTATCTGAAAGGTGCAGGCTCAGTTATTCATTCAAACACTGAAAACGTAAATTATTATGGTTATTTTTCATTTTGGTGTAAATTAAATAAATGAAATTTTTTAAATTAAGTGTAACTACATACTCCAGTTTTTAAGGCAAGGCTAGCGAATTATGTAGCTGTGACATATCCAAATAGAAAATGACAGGAAGAAATGAATGTTTGCAACTGGACCCGGAAAATTTTTGAACAAGGTGGAAATCTAAAATTTACAACTTGGGTCCGTACGTTACCTCCTATGCTGACTTTGCTAAAGGCACTGCAGTATAATCGAATTAAATGTATATCTGTAGTGATTGCTGTCTAATCCATTTGTGTACAACAATTGTACAAATTATCTTGTGCTTAGTGTTCACCATTTGCGATCATATGCATACAACCCTTTTAATCGGAATAGCTGATCTTTGTTACGGTTGCTTTTAGCTTGATGAAATCTATGCTAGAAGTCGTACAGAATCGGATCCAGATACAAAGTTACTACTGTTAAGACGATTGGAGCTTCGATTTTTCACTCCGAGGGAAATTTGCCGTATAATGGGCTTTCCTGACAGTTTTGGTTAGAAACTTTGTCTTTCATTCTTTCTTTTGACAGTACTAGTGAACTAAATATTATACCATAACTGAATATTATACCATAAGTAAACTTGGTCAATATTGATGAAAAATTCTTTAATTCATAATTAGTTAGTATATAGTGCTCATTTGGTTTTGGGATATATCTGAAATATTTTTTGTCTTAGATTTTCCATCTACGATCAGCATTCGTCAGCGATATCAACTGTTGGGTAACAGTATCAGTGTAAAGGTGGTATCACGGCTGCTCCGAATATTGATAGCTGATCAAGAGTTCGTTAGTCCACATCAATAAAAAATCGATATGGGTTACCCTGTTCTGATTTTTAATCCAAGTCCAGAAGAAGCCATGGAAAGGTTGTGAGGCCAAGAATGTTTCTAAGAGGTCTGGGAAATGGGAATTCGAAACAATTTCCAGTTGATCATAAAGCGAAGTCTTGTTGGACTGACTGCAAAAGTTGTGAAGCCTAGCCTGTTGAAGTTTTGTGAATGTTTGTGGATACATTATTTGCGAATAAAGCACGCTGTTTATGCTGTAAATTTGATTACATTAGGATTGTGCTTTTGTTAAAGTAGGTTGGAGGACTAAGCTTTTGCTATTTTCCTTGACTAGGCTGCTCGTCGATTATGTAGATGTCGTCTAATCGATGCAGAAATTCTGAATCCAATATAATGCTTAAAGTGGTGGTATCCTTTTGTGCAGTGCATTTGTTGTGATTTTTTGAAACGCTACAACTTTCGCAATTTTTGGAGTTGGAAAGAGCTTTATACATCATTTTAAAGCTTATTATCTGAACATTCACATGGGCTTACGAAACTGGCAAAATTAGCAAAAAACAAGTGTTCCCCAAAAGGGGCAGTATTCCTTTGTAGACCTGTTTTCATTCAATTGCAAAATTGCCTTTGTCGGAAGGCTCTTTAAGCGTTAGAAGCTGCAGGTTCGGTTTACAATGTCACTTGACTTAACTAATCTCAGCTTAATTCTTTTAGTATCGAACTACTGTTATGATTTGAAATATCTCACTAACTGTTTTGCTGTCTTATCAGACCAGACTTTCCTCAGCATAGCACAATACAATCAGTTAAAATCATTGGGTTCAACAGTACAGCTGACAAACTTACATTCGTTCTTCCAAATCAAAAGGAAACAAAAATTTTGTGCACAAAATTTCTATTACTTTTATTCCGCTGCTTAATTTTTCTCCAATTCTCAATGAACTCTATGGTCATCAGGGAGTGCTGGCCTATGCTTGCCATGCCATGATTAGCCTGAACTTGTGATGTCCAGCGCAAGCTAGTACCTTATTTCATTGCCTAATGCACCATGTGTAGCTCCCAAGCTACACTAGTGCTCAAAAATCTGCAATCGTTTAGATTGCTGACAGCCGAAGACTGCGCGAAGGCTCACAGTTCTGCTGCTTAAATAGGCTCCAAAACCTAATTTGCATAATCCGAATGCAAAAACTCTGACCTAAGCTAGCCCTATGTTGAAGATAGGGCTTCTGAATGGAGAACTGACTCACCATGCACTAAACATACTAATTTTCTTTTTATACATTCCTGCTCCAGCAGGAATAAATATGTTCTGACATGCAGACATCTAACAGGATGAATATAGACCAAAAGTTTTTGAACATCGATTTCTCAAAACTGAAGAATTGGCCAAAAGTTCTTTTTGTGCCACCATATGAAGGACATAAAGGCCGATGGACGTTTTTTTGGTTTGGCTCAGCAGGTCTTAACTGTCGAAAAAATCTGCCAAATGCAAGTTAACACAAAATTTCGCAACTTCGCATTGAGTTTTCTTAGTACTTCATACGTTTTAACCCAAACCAAGAAAAATGTCCCTCTGCAGAAGGACGAATTTCAATTCTGCCTAAAATCTCCGGAATCCGTCTAGTAGTTTTTGAGAAATCGATGTTCGAAACTAAATAATCGCAGTTTTGCCGAAATGGTTTTTCGACTAAATCTCTAGCTTAAAGCAATAAAGTCCGGCTAATAGGCATTCATAAAATGTGCATTTGGACTCTGCATCGATTGAGTATGAATAAGCCAACTTTGTCCTTAACATGTGGCAGTTATTTTGAAAAAAACAAATTTCCTTTATAAAAAACTGATTTCCTCGAAAATGACCATTTTTTGACCCTAAAAATAGTTTTTGCTTATACTGACTTAACCACTGGAGATACCTCGAAGGTTGTAAAAGCAAAAAGTGTCCTCTACGAGACTGGTCCCTGAATGTTAAAGAGCACGGAATTAGGTTATTTCGTAAGTTTTAGCCATTTGCGTAAATGATTAAAGCCGCATGAGTTAGAAATACCCGAAAGGAAACCAGCACCTTAAAATACCTATTAATTCCTAACTTTTCTGAAGCTGTTATTGCCTTGGCATCTCCTAGGGTTGGCCTCAGATCGTGTAGCGGGCTTCTGGCCCATAGCCTGACCTAGCAGTGGAGCCGACTTTTGAGTTGTGCCTTCTAACAGGCTTCGGAGGTTAAGTCCGGTCCTAGCACCGGGCCAGGACCAATGGCTTTGGTTCGGGTCTCCCAGCTGGTTCTGGGCTTTGAATGTACTCCCGGCCTAGTAGAGGGCTCTGGGTTGGGCTAAGCCCGGGTCGGGGGCGGCCCGGCTGCGTATTTGGAAACTGCACAATTGAGACGCGCAAGGAAACTGCACAGCTAGGACGCGCATCTCTGGGAAACTGCACAGCACTGACGCGCATTATATGAGCAATGCTTAGCAGACATATATACACATACTGCAGATGCTCTGTTTGTATCTCTGCTATTTTTGGTCTCCACCGTCACTCGTGGGAAAGTTTCAGTTCTATGCCTATAAATTAACCTTGCACTGGTATACTGTTTTTTCTGTTGCATAGGTTTTGGCAGTACGTTATTGTTTCGTTCTTTCATAGTGTTTAAATTATTTTAAACTAAGTTTAAACTTTGATTAAATTGGTTGATTGTTTTCAATTTGTTTTTATTAATTTTCAATTCATCATTTAAATTTGTAAATCCAGCAATTAAAATTGGCAATAACTTCCCGCCATAGTTTCGTTTGAAATTTGGAAAGGTTTAGGTTTGAAGCGAAGCGTTAAGCACGTGAGCCCTCAAATATATTCTCGTGACCTCCACCTCGAACGTTAGAACTCAGAATCCACCTAGCTCTGACATCTTTCGAGAGGTTTATATTATAACCAGAAGTAATTATAACCAGATTTAATACTCCAAGTATTTGCCTCAATTTGTGTGGATTTTGTTAATGCCCCAGTGGTTTATGCCTCGACTCGCCTGGTGCCAATATTATAAAATTGTAACAACTGCAGATTCAGCGAATCGTATCTTGTCGGTAATTAAATCAAAATTAGTAATACGTAACTGTTTTCAAGTTGTTCGACTAACGCAAATTTGGCATAGTCAAAATTTATTGCAAATTAGACGAATTCAAATTTGAAGTTTGATGAACCGAGCCGAGCCTGTTGATCTTTTTGTAAGTTGTTTGATGCTGTACCTTGGTTTTACAGTTGAGTAAAGGTTTCTTATCTGTTTAGGTATGAATGTATCATCTGCTGTTGCTCATCATAAAAATCGACTCGAATTTGAATTGGCCGACACCGAAGATGACGCGGAAGTGTTGATTGCTGTCGGAGCTTCTAACCCTAAACGAGATACAGTGCAGAAATGGTAATGATCGTTTGTCTGTATTATACGATATATTATATGATATGACCATATGGCCCAAGTGGCGATTTCGACAGTTATTTGTTCAACACGTCGGCCCCCATTTTGGAAGAATATTTAGTTAAAGAATCTTGGAAGAAACTTTAAAGAATCTCCTTGGAAACAATGCATTTAACCGAAAATTGGGTCCTGTTTGTTTTATGACAGATGACAGCGACGCGCTGAGCTCAGCGCTGGGAACTGTATGGCCACTTTCATCTCTGCTTCTGTGCCATTTTCATGTCGGGCAAGCCATGTGGCGATGGCTATGTGACAACAACCATGGCGTTGATAAAGATGATCGCAAGGTTTGGATGAATCATTTCATAGGATTGATGTATGAACGACATCCTTCAAGGGCCGAAGACAAGTTTCAGTCTTTGATTTCCTTGCCAAATGCCCCAAAGCGGTTTATAAAGCACGTCGAAGATTTATGGAAGCGGAAATCGTCCTGGATTGCCGCTTTTCGGCAAATTGCAGCGCTGAGGGGAAACAATACTAACAACTTTTGTGAAGCATCCATGAGAATCTTCAAGGATGTGATCCTTTCAAGAGCTAGAGCTTACAACAGTGTTGCCTTGCTGGAATTTATCGCAGGACTAATGGAACAGTATTTTGTTGGCAGGCTTCAAACCTTCGCCAATGGAAGAGATGCCAAACAAGATAGAATTATGGAGCGACTCATCGCTACAAAGATCGAAAAGACCTCAATTTCACCATCACCAGTATCAGCCACACTATTCCGCGTTTGGGACCAAGAAAAGGAGGCTTTCTATGAAGTGCAGACAGATCTAGGATTGTGTAACTGTTACTTTGGATCTAACGGAAAATGCTGTGTACATCAAGCTGCGGTTATGAAGTATTACTTTGTAGTGCTTCCTAATGCGCCTGCAGTAACCACGCGTGACCGACAGACGGCCGCCGTAGTTGCCTTTGGGTCAAAAGCTAGCTTGGAGTTCTACCAACGACTGCACGACTTAGATCCTGTGGAGACAGAAGATCCTGGTCCAAACTCAGGGTTTTCCTCTAGATTTGCACCTCCAAATGGAGCGGTCCCAGCTACTGCCTCAATTGGAAGGAGCGATCCTACTGATTTAGTGTCCGAGATAACAGCAAAACATTCCGCTCTTTCCGAGCAGTTTGCGCAGGATGAAACTGTGCATGCCGCTCTAGAAAAGCATCTACTTAGATTATCGAAGATTCAAACGACGAGTCAGTATACGAGTTTTCTTCTTACTGCTTGAAGCTGCATGGGACTTTCACCACGAGGTCGTTCCCGGATTCCTGTACAGCCGACAGCTCGGTCCCGTAGATCTGCCACATACCATGGAACGAAACGTCTGGCAGCTGGAAGAAGAGCACTCCTTGCAGCTCCTCGACCTGCTAAAAGACCCAGGCAGTTAGGCTTAAACATTGAAAAAAATATTCCTCATGCAAGATCTCACAGCGGACGATAGCCGATTTTTCTTTTTTCACGAAGCTTATATTGTTGTATTTTTGAGTCATTGTTTTTAAAAATCAACGGGAACTGGAGCTGAAACTTTTAACGACACAACAGCTTCTGAACGGCTTTTCTGGAAAAACAAAAATTTCCGAAAAACTTTGAACAAACTTTGTACTCGTTGACTTCTCAGTTATTTGCTCTCTGTCTTTGGTGGCAAATACATTATTGTCTTTGATTGTTAACAGTTGACAACATTTTTGATGCGTGCCTATACTTATACAGCATAAAATCAAACTTGCGTAAAGTATTTCCTGTGATCATTTGATAGGCTCGTTTTCATTTGATAGGTAGATAATTGGTTTTAACAGTTTAAGTGTTCAGTGCTTTAATGGCATTAATACGTGATTGCTTGCTATATTAAAACTGGTTTGATTCTGAATAAGGTTCAGTCGTAGCATATGTGCAATAATATATACTGTAAGATAGCTGTAACTATAGTGCGCGTCAGTGCTGTGCAGTTTCCTTGAGATGCGCGTCCTAGCAGTGCAGTTTCCGTGCGCGTCTCAGGCGTGCAGTTTCCTAGAGATGCGCGTCCTAGCTGTGCAGTTTCCTTGCGCGTCTCAATTGTGCAGTTTCCAAATACGCGGCCCGGCTAATGGTGTAGCCCTGGGTCCGGCCGGCCAATTTCTTATTGAAACATTTTTCGGTTTCAATTTTTCCAAAAAATTAAAGTTTTTAAGTTAATGTTCAAAGTTCTGGTTGAAGATCTCTCAGCTGATAGCTCAGTCTAATGGAATGAAAATTATCAGCGTAGCTGTAATAGCTATTAAAGTTACTTAATTTTTTGCTCCCACCCACTTTGTACGTTTTTTGATCGTTAGATTAAAACTGTCTTATCGGCATTGTATAAGTCATTGGGCAAAGTAGGTGTGAAAGCGTCAATTTCTGGGAACTTACTGATAAAAGTGCCTTGTGGTTCGAGCCATTGTTCTGAAGTGAACTAGAACAAACACTGCATTAGTTCAAAAAATCTCCTGTCCAATATGCTTGCTTTTATATCCTTATTGTTTATTGTTGGTAAGTGTAAAGAGAACCTTAACACTTATAAGAAAGCAATGTAGAATTATGTACACATTATATAATTGCTTTGCTAAATTAATTAAGATGTAAATAGTCTAATATTAAAATTAGTTAAATGTTAATTTGTTTAAGCCAATTTTGGCCCAAGAGAAGGAATGACTAAAACTGGGTGTAAGTGCGGTGCAATTTTTGTGCCAATAACCTTGCTATCATGTTTTCTATCCACGATCTTCATCTCTTCGTCTCTTGACTGCGGTCTGCGGTCCGCTCCGCTCTGCGTGCGAGCCCACATTGGAGGGGCCACTTGCGAAAATAGTGAAAAAAGAAAATAATGACAAAGGTGTAGGTGTAAAGTTTTGGCTCCGTCGGGGGTCGAACCATGAACCTTTACTATTGCTTTCACGTTTCCAATCAAGTATACGCTAACTTTAACATATATCCATGGAACATTAAAATTAATTAATATTTTTTAAAAATTAATGATTTTCTGCTTGTACAATTTCAATGTTTTATTTCAGGCTTGTCCCAAGCTTATGGGACCGTCGTTTGCGATATCTGCACGGAAGAAATTGCAGCTATCACTCCTGAAAGATTGGTCAGTAGTTATTTCTTGGCCTTAACTATTACTTAAATTAGTTGATTTATATATTATGCAATGATATTACGACCGGTGTCCATGTTGCTCCAATTTAGTTGCAATATGAATAACATTACTAATAAATTATTTCCGTAACTTTATTGCATTAGTCTCAGCGTCGAAAGTTGAACTCTATGCTAGCTAACTGTCCGAAAAATTATTCTTGGGAGAGGACACGAACCAGAGGTCTTAGAACGGTTAATTCTCAATTTATTTTAGCAATGGCTAGGAAGCACTTACATTGAAAAGGTGTGTAAGAACAAGCCAGCCACAGAAGTAAAGCAATGCACCGACTCAATCAATAATGCCGTCCAGTACATCACTGATGCCATTAATAAGGCGGGTCCCGAAGGAATATGTCAAAATGCCGGCTTCTGTCCCAAAAATACAAGTATAAAAATAATTAAGTATATATTCTAACTTGTTTTTTTGTTCTTTCTTTGTTTTTGCCTGACTATGACGTTAGAAGTATGATTGTGTAATTAAGGATTCTTTTAAGATCTAAAATTCTATTTTATCATAGTACATATATATTGGCACTGGTGGTGACTTTATAGTTCTAGCCGCAAGCAGATGCGCGTTGCAATCGTCAGCGTGCGTCAGTGAGCGTGAAGTGGGCTTGAAACTGCTAAAACGGCATGTTACATTCGAAGGCGCGTATCTGAGCGTTTAAGACTATGAAATCACCAATCAACAAGTCTACATGGAATGTAAAAGGTCATGTATATAGCAGAATTTCTGAAATATATATAGTTTGCAAGACTTATTTTTCAGCTGATTTGGAGTTGAACTTTGGATTTTTTGCCGAAACAGATGATACTAATCCGGCCTGTCAGGGATGTCTTCTGGCAACCTGTGATCTGTACGACACTCTTACTTCCGCAGACTTTTCCCAATTCCTAAACGATGTCTGTAGTGGAAACGCTGGGGTATGGGAAAACAAATTCTTAACATATTTGACTGAAAGGCAAAATAGGTTACACACTTACGTGCAAGCTGACTATTCTTGATTAATTATCCCAGGTACTAGTAGTATTAATGTTTAGGTTTTAGTAAGGTTCAGATTAGATATTTTAATTTCTGTTTCAGTGCAGCACTCCTCTGTCAATCCTCGTCAGCTCGGTATCCAGCATTTTGAAGCCAATCAATTGTGTGGTAAGCAGTGGTTGTGACTGTCATACTTCTTCAACGGGGGCCTTTTCATGAATTGAGCATACATGAAAAAGATTAAAAGAGTTAATTTTAACTCTACTCTACCCTTTATTATGTAAAAGATATATACATAAGATAAGTAAGTAGGTGTAATCAAAACCTACAGAGACCGCACTTGAAACAGGACAAGCTTTGCAGATTGAGCTCACACTAATAAATTTTGACATGAAAAATTCCTGTTATTGTTGCGGCTGGTTTATTCTGGCACTGATGGTCAAGGGACGGCATGGTTCGTCGTCTTTGGACCGTCAATCGGCCAGTTGGGCTATTTTAGGGTTTACCAATTTCGGGGTGTACCAATTTCAGCCGGCAAACACTAAAGCCAAGAGCAGACCCCTGCCCCTGCGCAGTGGACAGATTTTTCTTGGCGTAAAATAGGAAAATATTGTAGAGAGGCTTGAGAAATTAATTTTTATGAATCAATTGTGCTGTTCCAAATTTACTTCTTATTTTTAGAGCTTATTCCGAGCCTGCGTGAGCGAATCCAATTGCGATAAAATATAATGGTTTATCATTTGCTGTATATTAAAACTTTTCTTGTCTTAGTTAATGAATTTTGGTTTTTGCTTCGAAACGTCACTGTTTGATTGAATAAAAACAATACTGATATCGAATTTAACAGGTACATGTATAGTGATGTTTTGTATGACAACCTATAGTGATGTTTCAATTTCCTGTGCTTGGCTTTGCCCATCCTACTATTCTTGTGTTCAAATAAACAATCATTTGTTTTAAGTCATCATGTCATGTCGATCATAAAATGTCAATAAAATACACAGTTTTATTAAGTTGTAATCAAGAGTACATCATATATGAGTGTAAAAGTTGGCAAACACTATCAGCTGTAGATGCATGCTCTGCTCGCGAGTCGATTCCCGCAGTGATCCCCCAACCAGTGCACGCACAGTACACTCTTCTGAACTCTCGCCCGCCTTACTTTTACGTACGGTAGCTCGAAAACAGAGACTGCGTGCGTCTTATTTGTGCCTGTTTCGAGGTTTAGAATGCAAAGATAACGGCCTAATTTGTTTGAAAAGGACGTCAGCTCTAGCTGCTAGCGACCAGGGCATTACCAGTTTTGCAGTTTGCCGAAATTTCTCTTAGTTTGCTTGGCCGGAGATTGACGTTGGCCAAGGCCAGCCATTTGGAGCTTAAGGGGGGGTCGCTTTGGGTCAAAATCGATAGTCGCGGATTTCGCTCATTTTCACACACAATATAGGTACATATGTTCTCAAAAACAAGACAAAACATTAGAGTTCGAAATCAAACTATGGCAGAGATATTCAGCTATAAAGTTGGAAAACTTGAAAAACACTGTGATTTGCCCTCCAAGGTCATGTTGAGACAGAACTGCAGCGAAATTTGGGTCAACTAATATGGAATATTAATTCTGGGGCTGGCTAAGATTTTAATACTGAAACGACTCCGGCATATAGCCACTCAATCATTCACAGCACATTATTCAATTGTGAACTGAGCCTTTTTCAGCTAACTGTACCCTCAAACTTTAACTTGCTCTAACTTTCAGATACTACATTTCAGACACATAGTTCTATTAGAAAAGTTGTTCAGCTCATCAGTAGCTATCGAATGATACCCAATTTGTCTATATTTTGGAATTTTCAAAAATTGACTTTTGTGACCTATAAGAGATCAAAGGAGCCGACACGACAGGAAAGTTCTACCTTGAAGCATTTGCCTTTACCATAACGTCTGGCAGGCATAGAGAGTTTTATGTGTCAATTTTGGTGACTTTCGATCGGGTACCGAGTGAGAAATTATTAAAATGACGTGAAAATTGTGCAAAATGATGATTTTTGGCAAAATTAGCAAATCTTGTGGCAAGTTTTTTTGAGAGCATTACAAATGGTAGAAATTTGCAACTACTGTCATAAGAATTCTGTGTATGCGTAGAGTGCAACTATCTAGAAGCGATTTCTGTAGCTTTTGCCAATCGTGCAGGAGAGGCGAAAATGTTTCGCTGGTCCTGTTTTTCGTGGTACAAAAAGTAACAATTTTACACAATTTGGACTTTGAAAAATCGTCAAAAATCCGACACTCAACAAAATTGTTCCACAAGGGTTATTTGCACTCTCTGATATGTCCTTAACATGTACAAGGAGGTTGTAGCGCTGTATCTTGCATACAACGAAAAATTTTTCTGCCACAAACTTTTAAACCTAACTTTTTCCTTTTCCTATGTTTAACACATGTCGAGGTCACCTTTGAATGGCTCTACAGCACGATAGCAGCAATATTACGCAAAACGCACCTGTCTTGTTTTGAGGACCCATTGGGACTACAAAATATGTGAAAATGAGCGAAATCGGAGATGGTCGAAAAATCGGCCAAAAAGCAACCCCCCCCTTTAGTGTCAATATCCTATGTAAACTGAAAGTCTAATAATTTATTACTATAACCTATTTAATGGTACTAGGATAGAAAAAAGAAAACGTCACAACACATTAGACAGATGCATAAAAACAACTGGACAATGTGAATAGTTTTCATTTTCAACATTATTCCTGTTTAGCAGGACAGTTGAAATTTGTTGCGGTCCAATTTAAGGGGAGGGGCGACTAAAGTTGCCCCAATTTTCTTGGATCAGTTTCACTGTCTGCATGAATATACAACATGTGCATGGTCACGGAAGCGGGTGTGTTGGCGCTTGGTGCGTGTGTACTTATAGTCGTTGTTCTTAGCTGTCTTCCAGTTGCTCGACTCTCCAGGTATCCAAGAACTGATCCGACCTCACCACGTTTCGTGACATTCAATTTAAATACTTAGATATTTCTTTCTATTTAAATAATTTCTCCTTGCTATTTGGTTCAATGAAAACATCACGTTTTGGTACGATCAGTCCATCAGAAAAGACATTGATAACACATTACTCGAGATCGTAAGGCTCTGTACGATTGATTAGTTGATCAATTCTGATCTCTGATCACCTTTCCGGTGTCGTATACTATTTTGTCACCTATGCTAAAATGTCACCTAAGCTAATTTTTCACGGAAAAGGCTTACTACTTTTCCAATCTCGTTATTTTTAATGGCATTGGATAGCTCTCGCAAAGACAATTGTTTTGATGCAAAATAATGTGGTAATTAAGCTAATTATAGCTACTAATTAACACTTAAAATTAAGATAGGAAATTTTCAAATTTGAGGTGAAACCTATCATGTTGTATATCATTCGAAAGCTCTTGACGAGGCGGATTCAATGGGCTAACAATTAAGCCAATTAGTTAAGCTAGCCGAAACTTTAGCCGAAAAATCTATTTTTCGGTAACATATGGAGCTATTACGCATTGCTAGGCCAATTCGTTGGCTTAATTATTAGCCCATTGAATCCGCCTCATCAAGAGCTTTCGAATGATATACAACATGATAGGTTTCACCTAAAATTTGAAAATTTCCTATATTAATTTAAAGTGTTAATTATTAGCTATAATTAGCTTAATCACCACATTATTTTATATCGAAACAATGCATGAGCTATCCAATGCCATTAAAATAACAAGATTGGAAAAGTAACGAGCCTTTTCCCTGAAAAATTAGCTTATGTGACATTTTAGCATAGGTGACAAAATAGTATACGACACCGGCTCCAGTCGGGGCCTCGTAGAACACCTCGGATAAGTTGCAATTGTTCAGTGTCAGCTACCCCAAGCCCAGTCAAAATTCAACAATCGCTGACACTACCCCTAACCGGCGAACCGACTGGGGTGAGGTGGCTGTAAAAACATACATGGCATTTCTACAAACACGTACACGACTTTATTCTTTCTCATTAGGTTTGCAACTCTAACTGTTGGAGAGTAATGTAAGCTTAAACTTGAAGAACAGTCGAAGATTTAGAAAATTTGGCCTCCGACTCGAAACATTTAGTTCTGGTGCGACCCTGGACGCTAAAATTTGGGGGGCTTTCGAACCACCTCCGTGGGATATCCGATGGACGGTGACCCCATCAAATGGAGATCTCCACAGGTGTCCTGTCCCCTGGCATCCGTCTGGTCAACGGTGCAAATGGATTCCAACCTCCCAGTAGCACGGTTTATAACCGTGCCGGATCAACACGGAAGCATCTGGAGTCCCCTTAAATTATGCTACCGAGCGGTGTGGTCCAACCCCCCACATCTTTCCCTAACGGATGATCCGATGTGTTGCCCTACCTTGCCGAAGACGTATGCTGGGGCCAATTGCATAAAAATCTGCTGATGCGGATGCTAGTGCGGCGGATTTGCTAGTCCTAGCATACTAGTTACTAGTGCGGATTTCAAGTGTTGCATAAAAGTTTTCCTGGGACTAGACGAAATTAGCTAAGCAAGCTGCTGGACTTGACGGACTCGCAATGCAAGTGCGAGTGCACGTGACATCTTCCAGACCAGGTTTTCGCATCTGCGGCTCGTTGAATACCACATTCTTTTAATTCAAGCAAGGATTCAGATTTTAGATTGGATTAAACTTTCTTTTATTGATTTTACATCATTACATGCACATTATAGAGAGTTAGATGCTGCACCGTCAAGCTCTTGGCTTGAGGATGCCCGGCTAGACGCTGATTGAGTGGAAGAGCTCTTGCTCAATGCTGGCTGGCTTGATGTAAGCCGCCCAAAACCATGCTGATTCAAGGGCCTTGTATCCGTCGAGTCACCCGAGCTAGTCGGATCACCCGGCTTAGCTGAGGCCTTAGACGATTTCGCAGGCGAACGCAAAACCGACATAATTTACAGTTAGGCACACGTAACGTGGTCTAACTAAGTCTCAGTGTATACGTACCGTCTACACTGCTCCAAAAATACTGGTAAAATTATAGTAAAACACACAGGAAATTTTTTTTTAAAAAAAACTAAATGAGATCAGAAAAATTGGTTAAAAATAAAGACCTATAAAAAGAAGAGCACCTAGGAAAAATTACTAAAAACTGAATAAAAATAAAATTAAGGTCGTGGACTGGCAGCCTAATGTAAAGTTGGAAGTGTACCGTCCAAACTTTACGAGTGGGAAACTGTGCACAAGGAGAACGTCGAACCTGGAGGAGATGTAGTTCCAGTCGACCTAACTAACCTCGCCAACAAGACCTAAGTGAATCCTACCGAATGGAGTTTAACCACCGATGAAGAGCAGACTCAGTTAAGAACCTACCCCAAATTTGCTGAAAAATACACGCTTAAATAAACTAACTACCTACCCAGTAAATTCTTAGAAAAACCCTACTTACCGACTATGCAATTCTAATACAAAAACCTAACTACAAGAGACACCCTAAAATGGCCCAAAAATGAGACCACATTTACTTTAAAAATATGCTTGACAAAAGGGGCGAACCCCGAAACTGCGTATAATAATTTTGGAAACAAAGTACAGTGTAAGAAATAGCCTAAGTAAAGAATGTAATACAAAAGATAGTAAAGTACAGATTACACAGAGATTTCTACTACACCAAA
Source organism: Trissonchulus latispiculum (assembly GCA_030248195.1). Lineage (NCBI taxonomy): Eukaryota > Metazoa > Nematoda > Enoplea > Enoplida > Ironidae > Trissonchulus > Trissonchulus latispiculum. The sequence goes on from JASAND010002932.1 coordinate 42,177, forward strand.
AATACTACAAAGAATAAACTGTAGAGGAAAATTTACCCTAATAAGAGAACCCTAAGC
>JASAND010002933.1:0-54151 GCA_030248195.1 Trissonchulus latispiculum
ATTTAAAGTCATAAATAGGATAGACGGCGAAGGCGGTACAGCCCGAAAAGAACCATCACCTGATTTGCCCGGTATATACAACCAAGGCGAACAACATGTAAAAAAACCCAGCGATATTACACGATAAGCATAATGACTCCAAAAGAGAAGTTCTAATTAAAACTATAAATATAAAAAAATCATAAAGTTTTCAAAATAAAATATGAAATATATATAGTATAAACTTAACCAGTTACGCGCATAGCTACCATTACGTACAAACCTAAGTGTCAACAAACATGTCATTCATACTGTTAGGTGCTCTCATATGCTGACCACTCTGCTAGACTGATACTAGTATTCGGTGGGCGTCGTCAGTAGCATGCCGACTTACTAGTTGCAGCTTTGGGTTGTTTTCAACTCCCAGCGAAATAGGATAGAAATGTTTCTGCCCTGTGGTCCCATTCACACGTGCTGGTTAAGCAAAGGTGCTGCACACATCATTACATATGGATGATACCGATTTGTCGAATTTTATATGAAATTTTTGTTTTTTAACAGTTTTTCGAATTTGCAAATTTAGACTTTGCTGATTATATCCCTTAGAAATAGCTAAGTCCAGTAATTTCCTAGACTTAATAATAAAGCTATCATACGTATCACAAATACTGCCATATCTATTAATTTCACCACCTACTACGTTATACAAACATCCTTTACTGATATTGCTTTGTGCATGCGGCAAAACTATTGTGTTAAAAGGGAAATTATCCCTTTTATCAAAAAAAAAAAAAAAAACATCAGTAAAGAAGTGTTTATTCCTTATAGATATATTGATGTCGAGTACATCACAGGATAAAAAGGGTCCGAGTTAACTTTTTTAAGGGTAAGCGATTTAGGCTACATATCTTTCTGATGGTTGTCAAACTCATTGTCATCATTAAGAGCAGTAATATCATCAATATATCTATACATATGTCGTAGCTTTTCAACTAAGCTATACTCTCTATTACGAAGTTTGAAGACTACGTATTCATATTCGTAAGAAAAAAGAACAAGGTTGGCAATAAAGCAAGGGCTGCATTAGTGCCCATAGGTATTCCAATTTTTTGTTTGATTAGAATATTACCGACAGCGAAATATGAATTGTCAACTAACCAAATTAACATCTCTTTAAGTTTGTTTTGATCAACAACCATTCCTTTTTTCGTCTTATTACCCCAATTTACTGAATTTTTATGAATAATCAGTTTTCTATTGCTCTTCCCGAACCCCAAGGCAATAACTTTCTTCATGCATTGTATAATATCAGTGTGATGTAGATTAGTATACGGACAGCCGAAGTCATAAGTGCTAACAGACTTACACAATTTTCTTTTATTAAGCTAAGTTAAGTCGTTTAGTAAGTTAGTATTGTTATTAATTATCCAAAACGGTTTGCAGAATTTGCGATTTCTTGAAATTGCATCACAGTAGTTTTTAATAGAGTTTTGGATAACTTTTAACCCATGGCCAAGTTTTATAGATAGAGGTTTAGAGCAAGCATTTTTAGCTGCGATAATGCTTCTAAATCCAATAGGAGTTTTATGAAATTTAGGTATAATTTGCATGAAAGGTAGCCCGGATCCTTGATCTGGCTCTATACCGAAGTGTCGGAGCATAGAAATTTGATGATTGACAATATTAGCAGGCGTGTTAGTAGCAATTTCATACGTATTGTTAATTGGAGTAATACCCGACTTCCTCGAGTATTTTTCTCATAAGACTTCTTACAAATAATAGCAAAGTTATTGGATGCTTTATCAATAGTTGTGATAACATATTTCTTATGTAATTCCTTAAGGTTATTACGATTAAAACGGAACGAAGAAAGGTTAGTCGAATTTACAGGCTATTCTACATTAATCATTTTGTTAAATTTGTTAGTAGTTAAAGTTTTCCATGCTTCAAATTCGTAATCTGGTATGTTTATGAATCTCAAACACAATTTATTTATAAAATTCATCTAGTCCTTTGCGAAATTCGTGTTTGATTTCCCCATAATTTAGTGGACTAGGAATTCTAAATTTTGAACCAAGGCTTAACAATTTTCTGATCTCTAAGTCTTCAATAACTTCTAAATTCCCGGTGATAACATGGTTATGGTAACTGTCCTTGAAAGGGTTAGTTTCGCATTCACACATAAAATCTGAATCAACCGTATTAGTGTCTATTTCGAATGGAGTCTGTCTGTAATTACAGAAAAATTGTGCCTAAGTGCGTCCATATACAAAAACAGGCATAGGTTTACTTAGCTTCTTGTCTAACCCGGTGGGCCAGACCGCTTCTAAATTAGTGTCGTCAAAAGCAGGAAGTTTACTTTATCAAATAATTTATTTTTAAATTCGAAACGTATAACATTGTTACGAATTTTTTGTTTTATATAAGGTTCAAAGTAATCTATTTTATATTTACAAAAATCGTGAATAATTTCTCCTAAGTTAGACAAACTGTCTTCCGTAAATGCTAAAAGTTTATTTAACGATTTTTTATCTAAATTATGTAAGTAATGTAGCAAATTTGTTCTTGTTTGTTTAGGATTAGCCTCAAATTTTGCAACAATTTCGTCGAAAAATGTTTCAGGATTGATTTTCTTATCCCTTAGATTTCTGTTTCTATTACTGCCTCTTTTACGGCTAAATCTTTGTAGCTTATTGAAATTTGAGAAAACGGATTTATGAAAATTTCTAACTTAAGACGATTAACCCCACTTCCCAAACTTGAACTTCTTAGTCCGCAAAACACCCAATCTTGTCACCCAAACAAATAAAAACCACTATTTCCATTATTGTCAAGACAGATATTCAATGCAAACATTCACGTAAATTGAGAGCACAAAAGACAGCGAACCATACAGTTAGATTTCAGTTTGGACAAAGTGTAGGATTAAGGTTACAAAAGGGTTAGTTCAAAAAACACGAATGATTAGTTCACACAAATTGAAATTGGAGCTAGTTATCAATTACACGAACAAACGAAACACAGAGTCAAGAGTTTGAAAACAGCAAATGAAAATTAGATGTTTTTTAAGTTTTTCTTTGCCTCTGGCTAGATTGAATTTTCTTGCCCTTACATATATATACATCAACGTATGAAATCAAAGTTGATTAATGATTTTAAAGTGATTTTTAAGTTCGTTTCTTCATTTTCTTCTTTTTTAAAATCTTCTTTCTTTCGGATAAAGTCACTATTTGGACCAACGTCCGAGTTGTTCTTCTGCGTCCTTGAGTTTGCTGACCCACTGAAGAGCAGCATGATCAGTACGAACAACAAATTTCTTCCCCAAAGATATGGTCTGAAATGTCTGACAAATTCAACAATGGGAATAGTTTCGCCGGGCCGCACAGCACTTTCTTTCGACTTTGGATAACGTTTTACTGGTGTAGGTAATAGTAGGTTCTGTGTTGTCCTGGTACTGCGACAGTTCAGCACCACGCCCATCCTGACGCATCGGTGTCCAGAATGAATGGTGACTTCTCATCAAATCGGAATTTGCAAGGACTGGAGCTGATGTCAATCGCTGCTTCAATGTGTCGAATGCTCTGTTGCATTCTGTTTTCCACTGAAATGGAACATGTTTCTGAATGAGCTTGTTCAGTAGGCTGACAAGGGCTGCAAAGTTTTAGATATGTTGCCGATGGTGCGACGTAAAGTCCAGGAAGGAGAGCAATTCATTGACAGTAGTAGGTTGCTTTCAGTGGGCAACTTTAGTGATTGAAGCAGGATCGTTGCTGACTCTCGCAGCTGACAGCATGTGACCCAAATATTTCAAACTTTTCTTCAAAAATTCACACTTTTGTGGCTTTACTTTAATCCCAGCTTTGGCTAACTTCTCGAAAACTCGTTCCAGCTTCTGGCGATGATTTTCATAAGTTTTTCCAAAAGCTAAATTGTCCTCCAAGTATACAATGCAGTCTTTACATTCATGTCCACCGAAGACTTTGCATCGTACGCTGAAACGTAGCTGGAGCTCTGGTTAAACCGAACGACATGACGTTGAATAGATATAATTCAAAAGGGGTTACAAATGCAGTCAAGTCTTTACTCTGCTGATCCATCTTAATCTGCCAATATCCACTGCTGAGTGGTGAAAAATCTCGCTCCGCCAAGATTGTCGATGCAATCTTGAATGTTAGGAATCGGAAAGCAATCTTTACGAGTGATATCGTTCAATCTGCGGAAATCCACGTAAAATCGTTTCGTTCCATCTTTCTTGGGTACAATGACGATCGGTGAAGCCCAAGGAGAATCAGATTCTGTAATTACTCCTTTTGACAGCATATCCTTTACCATGGATTTCACATCTTCCAGAACACGAGTAGGTATACGTCGCGCCTTCTGTTTAAAAGGCATTGCTCCTTGTACATCGATCTTGTGTGTGCGTGACATCTACTACGAGGGTCGTACTCTGTGCTGTGATAAGCAAAAACATCTTTAAATTTCTTCAGTAATTCCCACATCCGGGCTTTTTTGCTTCTTAAAAATTCTTCTTCTCCAGAAATCTTTATCATATCCGCTGCGAGGGTATCATATTCAACGACGTCATCCAGACGTCTGAACTGACCAACATTAGTGTTCCGGTATGTGCTTTGGATGGGCTGTTGGATTCACCAAAATCATCATGGCCCCTCCATTAGCAGGTCTGACTAAGGTAGTTTGAACCAAACAAGAGCTGCATTTCTTTGAAAATTCCTGACATTCTTCTTCAATTCCAAGGATTCCTTCAAACGACCTTGTATACTTTCATCAGATATTTTGACTGGTACTGTACCCATAGTGAACAGTCACGGCATCCACAGCTTTCATTTCGGCCATAGTAGGCGAACCGCTTCACATTTCGAACCAAGTCACTCCAGCTGGATGACGCAAACACCGAATCCAAATCAATTGAGCATTTAAGCTTGGACAGAAAGTCTGAGCCTAGAATCGCAGGCTTGCTCAAACTCGCAACTACGATCACTTCATACGTAGCTGCCAAACCACAAAAGGAAAAGTCAACAACATTACACCTATTGTGCAAAGACTGCCGCCATTCGATGCCTGGAGTGTAGGAAGCACTTGCTTCAACATCGCTTCCCAATTACTTCTACCAGGTAGCACCGCAGAACTTTAACCTTTGAGTTATGATTACGTATCGCCGTCTCGAAATTGTTGTTGTAGCGAGGCTGAAATTGCTGTTTGTGGCTATTCTGCGTTGAAGTAGTGTGTGGTCAGGTTCGTTCGTACCCCTTGGTTTTGAGAAGAAACCACAGTGTTAACAGATTGAAGATTTAGCTGGTGGATACTCTTTTCTGCCTTCCTAGTGATGCACTCATCTAAGGTTTGGTTGGAGTAGGCTACAGTGGTAGAAGTTGTTTCACCTTCAGAATTATCGTAGGTTACCTCAGAAATAGGAAACGTAGTTTTGGTTAGCTTTTTATCATGCTTACCTAATCTTTTTGATTCATGTTTATCTATGAATTCAGACCTCTGAGCTTTAAGGAGACCGTCGGCTGTGTCCACTGGCCGACTTTCTCTAACCTTTCGGCGCAAAGCAGACGGTTGCACTTCAGCGATGAACTTATCTTTGATCAGTCTGTCACGAATTTCAGGGGTAGCTCCTGGATACAATTTGTCCACCAAATGATTCGATTCGATGGCGCATTTATGTTGCTCCAAACTTTCATCGGACTAACGTTGGAGGTTATGCAGCTGTCCTTCGTTAAACAATCTTTTGGACTCAGGATCAAATTTATCAATAAGAGTCTTTTTGTGTCCAGAAATATTGATTGGATCAGCCGGGTCAGAATTCCACCCGTTGGCCCAAGTGCAGAATTTCCCTCCTAAAGTTACAGTTTGTGTCCAGTCCCGATCGTTTCGTGCCATCTTAGTTACGTTTTGTTATTGATGTTTTAAGCTTCACTTTTTCAGTTTGGGTGAGTTGGGTGAGCAAAAAGTGCAACTTCTTGTGATCGGATCCTCACATAGTTGGCAAGCTGTGGACTTTGTGCAAAAGTTTCATTTTTCAGCTTGGGTGAGTTGGGTGAGCAAACAGTGCAACTTGTTGTGATCTAATCCTCTAGTTGGCATGTTGTGGGCCCTGTGCAAAAAGTTTCACTTTTTCAGCTTGGGTGAGTTGGGTGAGTTGGGTGAGCAAAAAGTGAGACAAGTTTCTTCAGGTCTAGCCTGCAAAATAGGACCATTCCTTTGTTTGCGCATTGAGTGAACCTCCTCTTCTCGGGAGCAATGATGTTGAGGCTTGCGCCAACATTGGACGCGTCGCTGACACTGGTCGCGTCTGGGGTGTTCGATTTGTATGTATGTTGATAAATATGTTGTGTGCGATCAAATCTTTCAAATCTTTACGCTTATCACATACTATAGCATGTGATCAAATCTCTATACGCTGTAGTCATTGCTTTGCTTTTGTCAACTCACCCAAGCTGAAAAATATAACTTTGAAAACTGGCACAAAAAAGTTAACTTTGTGCAGCTGGGTGAGGGGGAATGTATACTTGGGCCCCATCGTTTAAAGGATTTAGCTCTATCATAGCGAGAAGTCTGTGGTCCCAAAACTATTTGGAACCCATTACCATTGTTAGCATCTGCCATGGCGAAAACGCTTTGCGCTGCCACCAAATTATAGCGCGGCTAATTAACAAACTATACTCAAAGCATAAACGTACATATACATCAAGAGATGAAATGAAAGTTGGTTAAAGATTTTTAAAGAGTTTTAAAATTTAATTTCTACACTAAGCTATGCGCAAATTTATGCAATGTTGATGCTAAGTTGTTACTGCTGAGTAAGTTCGCTGGCTGAAAGAAATCAGTGCTTGTCTAGACATGTAAATAGTATAAGAGACCTGCACGGGCCGGATTTTTGCGGCCCGGCCCGGCCCGTCAAAAATTTTCTGGGCCCGCCCGGCCCGGCCCGTGAAAGCTTTCTGCTCGCTCGGCCCGACCCGTCAAGTTTTTCGGCCAGCGAAAATGTTAATTTTTTAAGAAAGGTCAAAATTTCAAAAAATTTTAAATTTATTATTGAAATTCAGTTTGAAGCTTTTATGTCGTAATCGCCAAAATTGCGTCAACAAATTTAGAAATTTGACATTAATTTTGAGTAGAAACTTTTGCATTGAAACAGTGTAAATAGCTTTTTCTGATTTTTAACATTTTAAGTGCCCGATACGAATGTTTCGAACCATAGGGATGTGGTGGACACCATCTGAAATGATAATTCTTTGAGTACCTTTCACGAATCAAAAAATGAGTAAACATACTTATTATATATGCATATGTAAAGAGATGTATATGAAAAATTTGAAGGATTTCCAGCATTTAATTGTTAAAATCGACAATTTAATTTAAATGAAATACACAGTAACATTTATGAAATTATGGGTCTTTCCCATTATATATCCCCCCCATAGCTTCGTAGAAGTACTGAAGATGCACACTTTGACGGATTGAGTTGAAATTTGGTAGGGTTAGGTTTTCGGACCTGCTGATTTCAAAAATGCAAAAATTTTAAAATTTTAAAAAATTTTTGAAAAATTTAAAATTTTGGTTTGGTAAGGGGGGACCAAGGGGAACCGAAAAATTTTTTATCTAAGATTTTGCTGAAAAGATGTATATAGGGGTTTTCGGGGACGTAGAACACGAATCTGAAATCCGTTTTTCGATTCAGCTTTTCGTTAGCTTAATATAAGCTAAAGTTCTAAGCTTAAGATGTAAGCCTAGCCTGAGTGAGCTAACGAAAAGCTGGATCGAAAAACGGATTTCAGATTCGTGTTCTACGTCCCCGAAAACCCCTATATACATCTTTTCAGCAAAATCGAAGACAAAAAATTTTCGGTTCCTCTTGGTCCCCCCTAACCAAACTAAAATTTTAAATTTTTCAAAAATTTTTTAAAATTTTAAAATTTTTGCATTTTTGAAATCAGCAGGTCCGAAAACCTACCCCTACCAAATTTCAACTCAATCCGTCAAAGTGTGCATCTTCAGTACTTCCACGAAGCTATTGGGGGGGGGGATAATGGGAAAGACCCGAAATTATAATGCTGAAACTAATTCCTGAAAAGCAATGTTAATGTGTACGAAATATGATCAAGAAGCACGAAAATTTTTCAAAATAAACATTGATTTATTAGTTTTTAGTAAAATGTCGCAAAAATAGTGGGAGCAGGCCGGAAACTCGGCGCGTGGCCCGGCCCGGCCCGGCCCGTGAACTTTGGCTGGCGGCCCGCTCGACCCGGCCCGCGGGCCGGGCCGGGCCGGGCTGCGGGCTGCAATGCAGGCCTCTAGAAATAGGCAGTCAGTTCAGTAGTTGTATAGTTTCCGTCAGGGTTTGTAGGTCTTTTGAGCCGACTTCTATTTCGTATGCTTATTCATCGCCAGTTAACTAGTAGTTGATCATTAAACATCATGACCCCCACTTGAACTACTAATGTTAGTTTGAACTATTTAATTTATTTCTTTAAGCGAGTTGTATAGTAAAGAAAGAAATAAAATTTCTTTAATAACAAAGAAAATATCCTATATTTAGCTAGAAAATATTCTATATAAAACAATTCTGTTAAAGTATTCAATTTAATACAATTAAATACTCAATTCGTAAAGTTTTGAAGTTCACATCCTTAACGCTGTGTTGTTGAAACGAGATTGAATATTAGACTTGGGATCATATTTGAGAACAGGGTGGATCACCGATTTACCTACGGAAGTTAAAGAAATGAAAGTTGTACACCACCAGGCACCCGAAAAAATCGGGCACCTGGCGGGGATCGAACCCGCGTCTTCTGCTTAACGCGCAGACGCTCTAACCAACTGAGCCACAGGTGCTTCAGTAGAAAGAGCGGAAGACCGGATACGAACCCAAAGTGTACAACTTTTCAACGCACAAGTGCACTTTAAGAAACCCACTTTAAGTAGTCAATAGGAATAGATCTCAAAATTTACTGAGCGGTCTGTTCTGAACTAGGTAGTTTAAGACTTGAACTTAGCAGTGTTTACAGCGAGGTTACCTGAAGACTCGCCCCTAAACAGAAACCGGTATGTTACGGAGATTATCTTGTGGGTGTAATCCATTTCACGGGAATTACTCAATCTTTTCTGGGTTTACTATTGTTGGGATAGCTAGCTGGACCCCCTACGTTTACTAATCGCATTGCAAAATTTGTCTGGAGGCTTTTGTAGTATAGAGTAGGGTTAACAGGTCTCAATCGACTTCTTTGACCAAAATTGATCAGTGCTAGATCGGATTTTCGGCCCATGTCAAGATAAATCTTAGAACCTCCAGAACCCCCATCAGGAAAAAGGAGGTTCTCCATTTTTCCATGCGTTTGTATCCAGGACTTTGTGATTAACTACGTGAGCATCAAAAAGTGACTTTTATCTTGACATGGGCCGGATTTTTTTCACATAAATTTATCTTCTGTTGTCTGCTAAAGTTTGATTCTTATTTTTTTATGAAACACAGAGCTAAACTTTTAGAGCTATTATTGATATTTATAGGCTTGTGTCTTGTTTACAGCAGCGTTTACTTGACTTTTAATGCTAATCGCAGTTGTTGCCGACATCAAAACAAAATCCAGAATGCTTGTTTATTATAATCCTTAACCCATTTAAATTACCACACAAATAGTTTACAACTACATATGATATATAACAGCAATAATACCCGAGGCATCAGTATCACCTTTGATCTGGAATTGTTAAAGTTTGAGTAAGTAATGATGATGCAAGACTGAACAAGAAAAAACCAATAATAAAAGTGAAATTTCATATTCTAGTACAGTTGCTATTTAATGGAATGTATTTAGAAAAAGGAGAAAACCGATAGCTAAGGTACAGGTTATCTTGATATTGTATCATCGTATACATCAAAGCTTCTCCTGTCAAAGTTTTCATCTTCATATGCAGGGGCGTCTTCTAATAACATTGCATCATATTGAAGTCCTCTCTGCATAAATCCCCATGATTCTGAGCCGTCGGGAATAGGAAATTTAGATCCAGCACCATTTAAGTAACCTCCAGATTTAAGCTTCTAAAAATACAATCGATGGCCGGTGTCACATACAATAATTGCGTTAACATATACCCGTTTCTTGCACAACCTGTCTTTTATTTCTTAAAATGACTGCTATTTTTCGGTAAAATTAAACAATGGAGGACGCTAGTCATCTTTACTCCACTTTCGCAGCTGCGTACACGATTAGATGTTTATTAGTTTCTTGTTCTGTTGCTGGTTCTTATAATTATTTTAATGAAATGAATGAATTGAGCTGTATAACAGACATAATTGAAATGTATTGCAAATGGCGGTGACTGATAAAAAACTAACCCCGGATTTGTACCAACAAAGTATAAGAATAGTTGTCGGAATAGCAAAAGGTTAACTCTGACTTTTGAATGGGAAATCGGGTCAGAGTTTTGCCGAAAAGATAGATCAAATGCTAAAGAAATCATTCAGACAACCTAGCATTACGGCGTGCACACGAATTGCCTATCAAAGCCGTAGTGTTTTGCCGTCACCCTGAGTCATTTAAATTCCAGCATTCATTTTTCCCAGATTCTTACCTTCTGCTTTTCCTGTAAATCCCGATCACCAACTTCATTGTAGCGCATATCGTATTTCCGTCCTTCCTTATAATGACTAGGTTCCTCTTTCGTACCATACAAAATCAAGGTCAAATTTTTGACGGAACCTCGGTCATCGCCATTTAAATTCTCCTGAAATGTTTTACATATAGCATAGCATCATAAACCAACAACCAGCAACCATATAGTTGTGGTAATAGTATTTCAACTAACTTTCAAGTAATAGTAACAGTTTTCAACTACAATATGGCTTGACAGTACTGAAACATTCTACATCCTAGTATTGTACAATTCTTATTGAGCTGATATTTTTAATATAACCAATGGCAACGGTTGATGCACTTTTGATACACCAGAAAAAGTAAAAAGTGTAGTGTAGAACTTCGACCGAAAAGTAAGGTCGAAATATTACCAGACTATAGATTTCACCACCACTAATTATCTGATATATGTATATACATATATATTTATGTATATATATATGTACATATATAATATATATGTAGATATAGACTATAGATACCTGATCAACCAGGTGCAGCTCCCACCATCCGGCGGGATCCTCACCCCAGCTGTGAACTGACATAAAGGGCCACCTTCTGAAACCCAACTTTGAGTCGTCCCGTTTTCGAGGAGATAGAAGTTGAGCACGCGTACCTGAAATAAACACAACGACAAATAAGACATGCTGGTCGTCTGAAAATAATATCTGAAAATAAACAACGTATGGATAGATACACAAATTAGAAACCTGTAAAATTATTACCGTTTAGTCAGTCATGTGCGAAAAATTCAGCAAATTTACCACTTGGAGAAACCATAAAGATGGCGAGATTTCCTCTTCTTGTATAGTCAATATCAGCAACCAACTGGACGTGCTCGAGAAATCTAACTTCATTTTTCTGGTCTTTACAAGCATCTGTTTGAAACCTGATTTTACCCGGATGTTCAGGGTCAAATTGGCTGAAAACATATTTAAAATTTTGTTTATAGTATTTATTTATATGGGAAATAGTAAAACAGTCGGCTCGCGTACGATATCAAAACTCATGTTGTCAAAGGTAGGAAGTGGTCAAGAGCGAGAACCATCGAAAAAATGAGTAATCCTTTAACGATGAATCTTTGATTAATTTGAGTTTAATTTTTGTAAGCGAAACGTGCAACCATTTCAATTCGAGGTTCCTTTTAAGAAACATTTCGTACTAAAGCTTATTGGGCAATTTGTAAGACCAGTCGCAATAGTTATTTTATACGATGTTGGTCCGTCGGCCAGAGTGTTAATGGGACCTACATTCCGTAGGTAATATTAATGCAGCGGAAACTTTCGGGAACTTCAGTACTGTTATCGTTTACAACGATTTTTAAAATAATTTTATTTACAGTTGCTAACCTAAGGTCGCGGATACTTTAGTTCTCGTTACGCGAGTATAGTCTCTATTAGACAAAAAAGAGAAATATGTATGCAATATATATATGTAATTATTTGTTTGTTTCGTTTGTTTGTAGGAGTTGAAATCTGTCATTCCTTATAAACCACAATGTAGATAACGTAGACAAGACAGATACTTACTGAGCTGCAAAGGTAGGGAAGATAGTTTTACAAATTTTTTGTTGAGGGACAAGCTGCCATTTTTCGGCAGCAGAGACAAAAGCTTCAGCGTTCATCAGACCAAAACCAAATCTAAACGTTCAATGACTTTAAACAGGTACATACATATTAAAAGGAATTAAAAAAATGGGTGACGGAGAGTTGACAACAAGTATTTCTACAACTGCTGTTTGACTATGGGGATTGGGTATAAGCAAGAGTACATTTATACATAAGAGTGTGACAAGCGTCACACTCTATGTAATCAGCTCGAGAGCCATGCTCTGCGCGCTAACAGCCCACCCCCCCCGCAATTGCGTACCTAGTGGACCCCCCCCCCCCCCGCAAATCAGTACCTAGTAGGCAATTGCGTATGTTCACTCGTTGCTGCAGTATTCCATTTATCGAGACCCCCCCGCAAATCTGACCTATCATTAGACATTGAAAAGTGATAGGTCACATTTGCGGGGGGGTCTCGATACTGCAGCAACGAGTGAACGTACGCAATTGCGTACTAGGTACTGATTTGCGGGGGGGTCCACTAGGTACGCAATTGCAGGGGGGGTGGGCCGTTAGCGCGCAGGGCCTGGCTCTCGAGCTGATTACATAGAGTGTGACGCTTGGCACACTCTTATGTATAATGTACTCTTGGTGTAAGGGAGATACAGTCAAACCCAGACAGCCTTTGAAACCTTGAACGTTGAAACCCGCTCTTTAGACAAGAAAATGTTCAGCATCAATTGGGATGCAAAAAATTCAGAAGTTGCCACCGAATCGACACAGCCCTTTCGAGCTACAGAAGCTTATGTAGAACTTCCGTATGTCTTTTCAATGTTTTGTTACACCAGTTCTTACTCTGTTAAACATAAAAGAACAATAAATGTTTAACAGATGTTTATGTGTTGCCACGACAAATATATATTAACTGTAATCGATTTTGGGTTTTCAAATCAATCATTCGAAATTTACCTGGTATTAACATAGAGCCCCCGACCATTCTTGGTCCAGCCATCGTTATGAATGAGAGGGGCAGGCTCAGAAGTCCACACTGCGATATGTTGAACATCTCTCCATGTCAAGTCTGGCCTCAAATATATATAAGAGAAAATAAGACTTCTGTAACTAAATGTTATTGTAACAGCACAAATTAAAAAAATGAATGAGTAAATGGCAAATGAATTTATTTAACAAAATTTTAAATAAATTGTATTGTAGATATTGTAAAATTGTAAAACTGTTAAAATTAATAGTCAAACGTTAAAACCTGATGCTAAAAAGGCAGCTACGCAATTATTGCCCTTTGCAATTAATTAATTATTTATTTTACTTTGCTTCAAGCCCAAGAGCAACAATTCCTGCAGCCAATGGAGCAGAAGCGGATGTACCGGAATGAGATACGGTACAAGTGTTAGGAATGTCCGTTGTAACCTGAAACAAGAAATTCACCAAGTCTACACATTACCCCGAAAATAATAGTTTAGAAAGTAACTTTCCCTTTCTAGTCTAGTACAGGCCTGCTCTGAAATAGTAAAGTTTTGACTAAACAGATATAAGATTGTATTCAGTACATCCAATCAGTCAGGCAACGTCGGTTGCTGTAATGTTGCACAACACTCTTTTATGGTACGTGAAGTGATACTGCATAGATGATCCCCGTTCCGGGCATCATATTTTCTGATTATTTCATAACTAGATGAAATGTGATTTTTTCGTATGCTAACTCATGACTGGCGTCTGCTACTGCAACTACTACTATCCCCGACTAGCGACTTAAAATGAGTAAGCCTCCAATAAAACAAACCTCTTTAATGTATGAATATTTTCGAAAAAAACTATAACTATCGACAAAACTATCGACATATATACGTTAGATTTGAGCACTTCTAAAGTACGAAAAACCTAAAATACATTTGAGCTGAATGAATAATTACTAAATTAGGCAGTATTCTAGGGCCGCGGTTATTTTTAATTTTTATAAATGATATTGAAAATTGCCTCGAGTTTATGTCTGCCCAAATTTTTGCTGACGACACAAAATTCTATTTGCCTTATGCATTGCATGCATCTTGTCATAATGTGCAATCTGATATAAACAATGTCGTGTCATGGGCTGCTAATAATCAATTGGGCATCGCTTTTCAGAAATCCTGTATAATGCAACTGGGTTATAATAATCCGCATAGTGTATACTATTTTGGTAATGATGTCATTGAAACTGTGACTGAGATAAAAGACCTTGGAATTGTAGTTATGTCTAATATGAAACCTTCTGCGCATTGTTTAAGAATTGCTAAAGCGGCTTTTCAAACGGTTAATCTGATTTTTAGAAATTTTCACTCTAAATCAGTCCCTTTTCTCGTAAAACTATACAAAACCTATATTCGACCAAAATTAGAGTACGCTAGTGAAGTTTGGAATCCTTACTTGATTAAGGATATACAAATAATTGAAAAAGTTCAAAGACGGTTTACCAAACGTTTGTTCGGTTTTAAAAATTTAACTTATTTAGAGCGCTTAGAACGACTAAATTTAGAAACATTGGAAGTAAGAAGGTTGCGTCGTGATCTTGTGATGGTTTATAAAATTGTACATGGCTTAGTTGATTTAAATTTTGAAGATTTTTTCACTGTAAACAGAACTTCTTCGACGAGAGGAAACTCGTTAAAACTTTCTACAAATCAAAGTCGCTTGGAGATAAGAAAGCATTTCTTCTCACAAAGAGTCATTAAATACTGGAATAGTTTGAGTGATGATATTATACAGTCTGTGTCCCTACAAGTGTTTAAAAACCGTATCGCAAACATGAAGTTTCAGGCTCTCCCTGGGGGTCGGGTAACAGCAGTCGACCTTCGGCCCAACCCGAACCCAACCGGCCCATTTAATATTTAGTAAATTGTTTGTTACTTTGATTTTGATATTGTCATATGCCAGTTAATATTGATTTGTTTTTTCCTGCTGGTTTGTTGGCTGGTATAATAAATCGTAAAATCGTAAATTACTACTATTCTATAACGTGGCTACTGTTCTAAGTCTAAGCCTAAACCCTCAGTCACCAGAGCAAGCCAGCAACTTAGCCTCTGAGATCTGCGGTTTCTGAGTTCACTCACAATATTGTTACTCACAATCTTCTGATCGGAAAAGGCACCTGAGGAATATGTGGTGGCAATAGTCGAGGCACACTGCTCTCCGTACCAGGGAAACTGTCCAGACTGAGAGGCACTGGATATGCTCAGCGTAAAAATACTGTCAGTATACCCGTCACAATCACAGTTGTCTTGAAATGTACCTCCGTTCCCCGATGCCCAAACATAGATTACTCCTTTACCACCCCGACCCTGAAAATCAAAAGATTAAACAGTTTATTTGAAGTAAGTTTTCTTAACAATCAGCGATTGAGTCTACACAAGCAAGTTGGTTTAGGTATAGAAAACCCAGTCTTAAAAAATCTGGTGTTCAGATCAACACTTTTCGCTCAACATGCTTCATATTATAATGGCTTTACGTACAGAAATTCCGAATCGTCATAATCCACTACATGCCCGCAAAAGGATTGTAAGGTTGTAAGGCTTTAAAGACACAGTATCATATACTTCGTCTTTACATACCTTTTGAATCCCCTTTTCTATTGCTTTATAGGCAAGAGTACCAGGGCCTTCAACAGTTTTTCCATCGTCATTTGGACCCCAGGAAGCAGAAAAGACATCAACATGATCAATGTTGAACTGCAACGCTTCTGCCTCCAATCGATCTGTGATCCTACCGTCAAGCATTCTAATACCTGGAATCATTATTGTCTGCTTGTTACGTCCTTAAGCCTAAAGCATTGCTGTCACTAGAACTTTAACCTCACACTCTAGTGCTGATTTCATAAGTTCCAGACACAAGCAGAAACGCGTAGACGCGAGTCGACACCAGACATGTGCAGGAGGGGAAGTTCTGGAGGGGGGGGGGGTGAAGGGCGGCCGAAGGCCGCCGAAAAACCGGATTTTTCCGGTTTTTTACCGGAAAAATCCGGATTCTGGGGGGGGTGAGGGACCCCACTGGGGGGTGAGCTCAGGTCTGGGGGGGGGTGAAAACCCCCCCCCAAACCCCCCCCAAGCACACGTATGGTCGACACGCATATGCAAGCGTCTGCTTCGTCTGTCAACGTGAATCCCCTACAGTGGGTTTTAAACGGCTAGAACGGCATGTTGCAGGCTGAAGCGTTGACGCGAAGGCACCTTATGTCTTCGCCAGGATCTGGGCTTATCGCTTAGAAATTGCTAGCTTTTATAGCCTTTTAGTTTTCGATAACATTGAGCCTCTTTCATTACAACAAATTAACAGAGATAGTTGTAATTAATGCATAACCCAGAATTCAAACAGGAGTAACTTTAAAGAATTGTGAGCCAATAAAACGTAAAACTAGAATTATCATTTATTTAATACCAGCCAATAAACAACGACTAAGAAGTTCTTTATATTTTAAGTTATACGAGAAGGTAAATGGAACATGCCTCCAATTTTTGCATCATAAGCAACTCCAACACCACAAACACCGTTATTAGCAATCATGGCTACTTCACCTGCACATCTGGTCCCATGTCTACAAATAAACAAGATTAAACTATTTCTGAATCGATCTTTTATTTTACAAATTGGTAAAAACTATTCGTTGGTATATTTTGGCATAGCTTGTAGAAGCAAGCATAGCCCTAAACCGATTTAAAAGACTAATTTGTTAATTCATGTCATCCAAAAAACTTTGAAAAACTAACTTATTATATGCATTGAATGTTGGCATAGGATCATCGTCGTTATCGTTTAGATCATAGCTGGCTTTCGGGTCCTAAAATGTTTCCAGCAACTATGGTTTATAATGTTTGCTTTACAGAAAAAATACGTACGTTTGAGGCAAAGATCGGACTCGTCTAAAGCTGACCGGCAATATACCCTGCCCCAATCTTAGCGATTTGATCTCAGACAATTCTTCAAGTTCTTTCAATTTCAACCTTCAACATTCGCGACAGTACTTTGACCTTAGCACTTTGAATACATAATGTCTATTACTGGTGACTGGTGAAAATCTTTCTGTCTTATGCGAGTATAGCCCGTGTCATACCGGCTGGCCGCCACCGTCCCAAAGTAGAGAGAATCTAGCCTGCCAGCTCACTTTATGCTCTATCTATACTGCTGCAATATAGCGACAATAGTGCTAAATTTGTCCTGGCCCACCGAACAGGAAAACCGGCCGGTCAACAACACTACTCAGTAGCTGTAGCCTTGTACAAATAATACATGGCTCAGTTGGCTCTACATAAAGTAATCCCAACAGCTACCTCCAGACACTTACGTAATTTTTGAACAAATCTGTATGATTCCACTGAATGCCTAAATAAAAGTAAGAAGTGCTCAGTTTACGTAATAATCATGTGGAGTGGTATTGTAACCTTCAATAGTGTTCACACTGTGACACACTTGAGGATTTTCAAAACGGATTTTTATTATGAGAAAGTCATTTTTGGTATACCCAATTTTTTGTCTTTCATTTTCTCTTTCTCGCCGAGGACTCAACCGACTTTGTCGATCTTTTCTTACTTCAGCATTCCAATGTATAACCTAAGGGTGTTAGGCTGAACCAAAATGCTAATTAAGCTTACAGTTTAAAAAATTAGGGTCTGCTGGAAACCTTTACAATGTATTAGATCTAACGTGCCCTCGAATCTCAGACTCGAAGTACTCTAGTAGAGATGAGCACGGGCCGGATTTTTTCGGCCCGGCCCGGTCCGTTCCAAAATATTGCTCGGCCCGGCCCGGCCCGGCCCGTTCCAAAATTTGGCCCTGCCCGGCCCGCCAAAAGAAAAATTCCAAAATTTTACTAACAATATTATTTCAAATGCTTCAATGCAAGATGGAGAGGCTAAATTATACTACGGAATGTTAAATTTTGCTCTAAAATAACCAGAATCAGTAAATGTGTAGCTAATTTTAGTGATTTTACAACATTTTCTAGAGTTGATCCTGCCGGTTTCGGCCCGATCCGGCCCGCAGTTAAAAAATTTCTCGGCCCGGCCCGGCCCGGCCCGCTAACCAATGGAGGTCGGTCCGGGCCGACGGGCCGAAATGCTCATCTCTATATTCCAGGTATGCCAAGTATTCAAGGCAAGGTTATTCCTAACGCTAACATAGACATTACATTCTACAGTTAAAGACTACATATAGTAATTACACAATTAGCTAATTCCAAGTTCCAAGTATATAAGTCGAAGTTAAAGTTAATAGGTTAAACTACTCCATAGCATTTGGAGTTGGGGGTTTCTGGAATATTCAGAGCAAAGCTATGACTACTAACCATCATCCAGGATTGAAACTGATACACCCTTTCCAGTGTATCCTTTCTTCCAGGCACCAACAACGTGAAGATCTAATTTTGGCAAATCACTTGATGTTCTGGTATCATGCTAAAAATGATAATACTGAATGGTTAGATTTCAGTTAGGACTCAGCTATAGTGAGTGGTAGCATACCACATCGCAGAGTTGGCTCCGGGTCCAAATTTTCGGACCCGGCCCGGACCCGGACCCGTTACGTCGGACCCGGACCCGTCCAGACCCGTATCGGGGTACCCGGATCTAGAAACGGGCCCGTTTGCATTTCAAAGCTTCATTGCGCTCTTACTTTTCACTGCAACATTACTGCTATAATAACCCAGTTGTGAATAAAACTTGTAAAAAAAGCTTTAGGTAAATTTAGTTTTTAATGCTTTACGACAATTTTTATATGATTTGAGTGCTAGGGCTAGCTAATAAAATTCGGATCTCGCTTGGACACTGGTAGGTAGCAGTTTTTTGTACACACAGTGTGAGACTGTCCTTAGGATATGTAAGTTACGACTATTTTGAAAAATTATTAAAAACAATGTCTTTCAACTTGTTTAATAGACTTAGTTTTGCGAGCGTTGCAAAATTTTGTAGTAGCTATCAATTCGAGTTATTATATTTCTACTTCCAATTCTGGCTACACATGCTATTTCTAGTTCAGCAGAGCAACCTATGTAGATTAGAAAGACCTAACCTAGGCAACTAAATTTTGTATCTCGTCCCTAACACATCGGTTCAACCAACCTTTTACCAAGAGTATGTACATAATATAGGAGTGATCTCCGTGATCAGAGCTCCGTGATCAGAGCAAAACTATGCTCTGTTCGCTAACGGCCTACCCCCTTCCCAAATTAGACCCCAGTGAACAGAGTGAACTCGCCCGCTATGTTTGTGTTGTAAAGTTCGAAACAGACGCAAATTACACTTACGCACTGCTTGTGTGTTCAAGCTTAAACACATAAAAATAGCTTGTGTGTTCAAGCTTAAGCACATAAAAATAGAGCGAGTGAAGCTACCCCTGTTTGGACCCCGTACCCATATAGGGGCGGAGTGAGAGGGGGTCAATTTGGGGAGGGGATAAGCCGATAGCGAACACAGCATAGTTTTGGCTTTGACTGCATAGAGCGTGGTGCTTGTCACAGTCTCTTATACGTTATGTACTCTTGCTTTTATTAATTATAATCTTTTAACATCCTAAATGTACCAAAATCCAGTTTTATTTAGTATTTTGGACCCGGACCCGGATTCGGACCAGCGGGTACCCGGACCCGCGGGTCCAAAAGTTGGACCCGGACCCGACCCAGCCTGCGGGTACCCGCGGGTCCCCGCGGGTACCCGGACCCGGCGCCAACTCTGCCACATCGAAACATGCCCTCCAACAGCAGCAAATATATTTCCACGTATTTCAGTTTTTCATATAAACTGTGCTGAAATAAAGTGAAATAAAATGAGGGACAATAGGGCCTACCAGTTGGAGGAAAAATTCTATTATGAAGAAGAGATAATACTCAACTTTCCGTTTTAACTTGTCGGTTCGTATATAATGCTGTTAATCAGCGCTGAATATAGGAAGAGCAAAACCATGCACTGAATATAGGAAGAGCAAAACCATGCACTGAATATAGGAAGAGCAAAACCATTGTATATATAGCAATTGATGAGGATGTGTACGTTTGTTTTTTTAAGTTAGGCATCTTTTCTTTTTGTTTGCACTGGCTAACGCTGGTCCAACACCAATCTAATGTTGTAGAAGTGAGTACTCACTTCTGAGAGCAAACTTTATACCCTCCATAAGCGGAAGGGGTAAAGGTATAGTAAGGTTGAATGTAAAGGGATCCATCCGATTCCTTGTATTTTGTAATGGGATCAACCTTCCTTATCATCCCCCGCGTTCCGAGACTCTTGACCTTCCTCCAATCGGGAAGGAACTATTTGAAAAATAAGGTTAACTATAGTAGAACAATAGTACACTACTGTTTCTGCAGTCTGGTGGCTGGGCTTGGTCACCTCCTCCTCGAACGAGAAAAGAGCATGTACGCGTAATGTTTTTGAACGTTTATTGAACCAGTTCATTTGAACCAGTTGTCAACTGGCTTATATACCCTATTATTAAATTAAATGATTTATGAACATATTGTGTCCATGAATCCATGGATCTTTTGCGCTTTCTCCCCAGCCCTAAACTTTTGATTTTTTGACCAATAGGTAACTTTGAGATTTTGTATGGGTGCATACTGGGGGCTGATGAATTAAAAAATAAACAATTTCAAAATTTTTCAAAATTTAAAAAGCTTTTCAATCTGTTTGGTTTCAAATTTAGTTTGGTAAGCGGGGACCAAAGGGAACTAAAAATTTTTTGAAAAAATTGTGCTGGAAACTTGCATATAGCAGATTCCAGGGGCGCTGAACACGAATCTGAATTCCGTTTTCTGATTCAACTTTTCGCTTACTCAGTATAAGCTTTTTGTATTTGAAATTTTTGATGTTATAATTGTGAAAAACTGAAAAATTGCAAAAAACCATTTGTCTTTCAAGAGATATATAATGCCACATTTTTTATTCCTTCTGTAAAATGCTAACTAATTCTACCTTTATCGACGCTTTTCGTGTTGGTCACATAGAAAGATAGTAAAAAATTTAGCCATTTTATACAAATTTCCTTTGAATTTCATAATTTTCCGGAAAACCGGGTCACCGGGTCAACAAGATACCGGGCAAGCCTACAGTGAACGTCTGGCTAAGGCATTATCAGACTGATTCATAAACATGAGGCCCAAACAAAAGTTACTATGGCTTTATACATTATATACATATATACATGAAGGTACATGACCCATTAAAACATCAGACCTACCAAATACCATTCTTTAGACCAAAGTGGATCATTGAACAGCATATCTGCAGAAGGAATTTTAGTGAAGGTTGGCAGATTATAGTCTCGTTTTGATCGTCGTTTTGATGATTGCTGTTCTACCCATTGCACCTGAAAACGCAGTAGGCGACGGTTTATGTGCGAGATGTGAAATGGCAACACACATGATGATAATAATTATAAATTCACTGTCACTTCAGTTTGGATACGAACTCCTTCTAGCTTGCTGCGACTGTAGCCTCGGTAGCTCAGTTGGCAGAGCGTCGGAGTGTTAATCCGAAAGTCGTGGGATCGAGTCCCACCCGAGGCCCGAATTTTTCAGGTGCTGAAGTGACAATTTCATTTCTTACATAAGTCTACTTCCTGATAGCTGATTTAATAAAATAATCTGATCCCATCACAGAAATTAATTACCATTATTAACATACTAAATTAGTTAAGATTACATTTATTAATTTATTTGTTAACCAAATGCGGTATACAATTGTAACTTGTTAGGAATACAGTTATCGGTGACTGAACAAACAAAGGTACATCGCTTACGTAGTTTACGTGCATCGATTACGTACGGATTCTAATAATTCTCGTTCCATTTACCAGTATACTAAATATTTAGATAATTCCAACTATTTGGTTGTAATTTATTCGGCATCATTACCCTGTCATCATCGGACAATCGTTTGGTGTGATGTATGGCTTCACGTTTATGCCTGCTAGGATGATCTGACTTTTCAAATACGTAATGATCATCAAATCCCTTTACCTAAACATAAAAATAGAGACTATATTTTCAAATTAATAACAATTTTACTGATAGTAGATACTTAATATCATTTTCTGAAAGTTAGTGTTATCTGTGAATGCTGCATTATGTAAGTTACAATCAAAGCGCGAATTATGTTTTGAAAACTCACCTTATAACTAAACTCCGAATTTGAAGCTTTCACAAAAATATAAACTGAACACTTAAGATTTTAGAGTTTACTGCTCATGGTGTCATGTTCGTGCTCATCTTCTTGCTCATGCTGTAGCATAGCACACCTAAAGCCTGCAGAAAGGCGTAGTGAAGTTGGCCACATGGTGACGCAAACTAAAGCCTCTTTCAAACAATTCTTGTAAAGGATAAAAATCATTGTCATACCTGTCCCCTGTTAACGTATCCCAGTTCTTTTGCTAAGTCATCAGGATTTGTTCCTCTTTTAACGTGAATGACCCATTCATTAGTAAACTCTTTATTATCGTCTTCGGTGTGGTCCTCAAAGCCAGGAAAAATATATTGTTCATTTAACAGTTCATTGTCTAGAAGTATTTGACGGAGTTCTTCAACAATTTCAGAATCCTCATTTTCTAGGCTCCTGGCAGCTGCATCAGCCACTAGTAGAGCCCATACTAGCAATACCCATGATTTCACTAACATTAGATTCTGAAATTACAAAAAGTATATAATGCAAGTACAAGTATAAAAAGTATAAGTATATTAATGCAACGTGATTAATTATATATAAAATTGGTTCAATCAATGGATTGGTAGAACGTAAAATCAGAGCACTGATTAGTTGAAATTTAAGTGTTCCCTTTCTTGGCCTACAACTTCACTGCATCTTCAAAATATGTGCTGTTTATTTTTCAGCTGAATTCTCGAGATCTCAGCTCACGGTTAAAAGCTAAAATCTATGTAATAATTCGTATTTAGAAAATGGCAGGAGAGACATTGAAATACTTTTAAAATTAGAATATGTAATAGACAATTTATATCACTGTTCAATTTATATCACTGTTTACATACTTACATTCATACGTAATTTCATATCAAATAAAGTATAACCAGTATAGATAAATCTAAGAGAATATAAGCTAAGCTACATACGGTCGGTTCGGATAGTTTCGAAGTGACATACAAAGTATACAGACTACAAAAAAGGCATGAAAAGCGTTAATCATTCGTGGAGCGGACTGATAACGTATATATCACTGGCAAACTGCGCCTGCTGTGTCAAAGTATACACAATTATCAGTTTATTTATGCAATAGGAAACCTTTTGCAAAACTTTTGTAGTGGTATGCATACTCAAGCAGCTGGAACAGATCACAGGAGACTGTTATCTCGCGCTATAAGTTTCTTTATTCTTTATGCTATTTCGTATGAAGCAAACTGCTTAACTACTGCATGTCATGACAGCAAAAATGAAACTTTTATACTCATAACACTCAAACTGTTTACAGGTAAGCATAGTTGAGCATTTACTCTTCAAAATGAGCAGTTGTTTGACGGGCAATCATATTCTCTACTCACAAAACTTAAGGCGACGCAGCACGAATTTGTTTTTACCAAAAGTGAAAATTTATGTTGACAAAAGTACTAATGGGAAAAACATCGCTAATTCTTTCAGGAAGAGGAAAACTTAGAAACAGAAACTGATTGTCTACGGTTTATTCAGCCAGTATGCACCCGATAAAAATCACTCGAAAATCCAAACTGTTCTGAATGAACGAACGCAGCTTCAACAATGTTTGCATAATGTATGGTGCAGGATGCTATACGCGCTTTGTAAGCTAAAATACAAGCAGAGCAGGTGTTCAATTTTAACGACGAAAATTGACGTTTTATTATGCAATGTAGTCAGGTTTGGTTAACGGCAGGGTAACCAGACTATATCAAATAAAAGCTGTATTGTATACCTATGTGGAATCAATGTTCAGCCTGGTAAAGTGGTATTATTTGACGTGAATTTTGCGAGCGCCATACTTCACGCAACAATCAACATCGAATGCTTTCGGTACCATAAATAACATCTACTGCTCCTATGCCTAGCTGCAGCAAAAATTATTTTGTACAAAGTTGTGAACTTTTAAATTTGTACTTGGGACACTCTCACTTATTTACAACCACACGTAAACAGTGATGAAACTGATCGCTTAATAGAAGGCATATTTAGCAAACGAGGTAAACAATTAATAACATTAAAAGCGACGCCATATGATATTCCAGAAAGTTTGTATAACCGGAGGCAGAAGTTACAATAACAGAATCCTAATTTAAGATGAACACAAGCTTCCAGCTTACGGCTGGTAAAGTTTGAACTTTTTCTGCTCAAATCAACCACGGCTAATCTCATTATGTGACAACCATAAGACTCCTACTTCCCCCAGTTGTAGCTCCGAATAAGCAAGAAACAGGCCTATGCTAGTACTGACTACATATACTACCTACGCAAGCAAAGTTGTTTTATATAAACTCTGTTTAGTATATTATAAGATTCCGTTTAAAGACAGCTTTAATTTAAATAATCAACTAACAAGCTTTAGCCATTCCTATATCATGTCAGCATTTTCTGCTTGAAAACTCAAAACTGAGACCTGAATCAGCAGATATTATTAGAATCGAAACTAAAGCTAGTGAGCGCAAAATGAAACTAAGTCTGTCAAGACAAAGTTTACGCTTTGAAACTTGGGAAACGTGTAAGGGTTTTATTACCCCCGGAGGGTTCCAATTCTCAAAGGCGGCTGCTTCATTAGTTCTTCTGGGTTCAAATAATTGTGCCTAAGTCGAAAAGACCTGACGTAATTGTAGCAGAAAATTTGTTAGTCTAAAATTTTGCTGTACGTGGGTGTACACAACCTTATGTTCGTAAATCCAGTTTAATCCTACACAAGTCCTACGTGCATGCAACAAATGTGTCATTGATAGCGGTAATACGTCAAAGTTGGATAATATGGGGTGTTCCAGTAGAACTGGATTTAAAAACAGATAAATAAAGACACGATTCGAGCTCACTTTGTCTTTCAAACGCAATCCCTTAATTGCAAAGTAAAGGATAAAACACTTTGGGTCCGACAGCTTTCATTGGGCGTCTTAAGGTTTTCCTTTCCAGAACCCAGCTTTACCTGTCACAAACATTGCTCACACCCCATTCTTACGTAAGCAGGGCATTATTTTTATCTATACAAGATTGAGCTTAATCAAGCTTAACTAATTCACAACTTTTGGTAAAGGCATACGACATATATATAGCTAGCAGGTACATAGTAAAGGGAAAATAATAAAAGTGGCCAATTTATGAAATAATTAAAACTAATTAATTAGATATTTCTTATATTCTGGAACCCTACCTTTCGATGTTTTAAGCAGATCCACTAATGTATTATTAGAGTAAAAGATATCTGCATTATCTGTGCAGTAACGGCCGCCGCCTCCAACTGAAATGAGTATGCTCCTAAAATTGCGTTCTCCAGTACATAAACTAGCCAGGCTCAATTGCTTTCCACTGCGCTTCAACCAAACCCGAATCTAACGAAATTTCTTGCTCCCCATAATTTCTTCCACCCCATAATTTCTTCTTCCCCTGCAATAAGCTACATATGTAATAATGCTGCATCAACTCAGCTTCCTGAACCATGAAGGGGATTGAAGGTCAGAATGTGAAACCCATCAAGCTACCGAATTTCTGCAAGCTAATTTTTACATGGCAATAGGCTGTATAAGATATCGACCTCTCTAAGCGAGGAACGTGCCAACTTCTTAATCGTTTCAAGACTATGTACCAGCTTCTTCCAAAGATTCGGTTGTACTTCTTGTATGTATCTGTCACCGTAAAATTGTATAAAACTGAATTATGTATAATTCCGCTTTATTTCAGGAGTTATACATAATTCCTGAAACGTTCAGGAATTTTGTATAACTCTTGTTTTCGTCACCAAATTATACAGTTTTCCGTCTAATTTTAGGAATTATTCATAATTGCTGAATATTTTCAGGAATTTTGTATAATTCCTGAACCTTTCAGGAATATTGTAGAATTCATGAACCTTCTAGGAGGAATGTTTGGAGTAGTTTGTTTTGTACAAGAACTACTGATTTTGTCAGGCAAAAGTTTGACATTTTTTCCGAAAATTGAACAGTTTGTTGCAAATTTTGATTAAAAAACTGTAGAATTATGCAAAATTCCTGAATGTATTCAGTAATACTTACATGCTAGTGATTTTCCTCCGATGTTTAGAAACCGACGACTTCAGTCTTCAGCTGCAAATGATCGACCGAATGAATCTCGTCAAACCTCAGAATCAAGCTTCCTGCAGTCACTAACTAAATAGTTGAATAGTTTTATGTATCGTTTTTCAAAAGAAACTTCAACCGTAAAATCAATTGTACTAACTCATAAAGCTTGACTGGACTCCGACAGAATTACGTAAACACCAATGGTAACTTTTCGTGGCTCAGATTTCCCAGGCTAGCCGTATCGAAAGTTAGAGTTGAATATTACTGCTACAGCTTTCTACAAAACGTTTGTGTTTATCATCGCTGCTGACCAGGATTGTGTGTGGATTCAGGCGATTGAACAATAATATGAAAGGTTATCTTTACACTTCAATTAACCCTTGTTTTGTTTGCCTGGGCATAATCTTGCTTACTGCGCATAGCCGCCCTGTTCCTGCTACGTACTCAGCTTTACGAATGAAAAAAGATTGAGCGTCTCTAAGTCCCAAATGACAACAGAACAGAGCTATCCATGCAAACCTTGTTATGGTAACAACAAACTCACAAATACAAAAGAAATTAATTATCATTGTAATCCTATTAGTATGGATGATTTGATTGGAACATTTGGATTGGAACATGGATTAGTATGGATGGAACATTTGATGCTGACAAATTTCTGCGCAAGAGAAAGGGGGAAAGTATTGGTATTTAACAAATAAAATATTAAAGCCCTTGGTGCGAGCGAACAAAATTTCATTTATCTATTGCGATCATGGTCATAAACTCACAAAACTACAGTTGTGCAAAAATCGGAGTTCGTTTGGGAAACTATAAAATGTTGGGGAGTTCACCTGTCGCCGCTGCACCCTAAGAAGCAGAGCTCTATACGCCGAGTATAAGAGTTGAACCTGATCGGCCACCTAATTCGACGACGACGACGATGAAGCAAGAGGGTTCCACGTTTGTCTGCAGATAAGCAACGCTTGAACTGGACTGACCGATTGCTGCAGCTGCTGAAACTCTACGCTTGTATATCTCTCTCACGGGTTAGGTTTCAATTGTGCTGTCGACCGGATACTTTCTCAGCACTCTCTGTCCAGCAGAAGTTGTTAGAAATGCTGCACAGAAAGTCTGTTAAAAACACAGAGTGCATGGTAGAATATCAACAAAACTAACCGAATCCTCTAGTATATAAAATAAAGAAATGATCAGCATTTCATAGCAACTTCTAAAACACTATTATAACGCCACAGAGACGATATCCAAGGAAGAACAATATGCTCAGCTTGTCTAGAAAATAGGTTAGTTCGGCTTATATTTTGTCTAAGTCCAAATGAATATTGTTGCAAAGATTGTGTCTGTCTGTGTAGATTCAATGAACATAATTTGCCTTCATTTATAGGAACACTTATTCCAAGTTATTATCATGGAAAACTTCAATGGAACATTTTTAAACTTGAAAAACTAGAACCTTGGTTAATCCTGAGGTAAAGGTCAATTGGCCCATTAAGGGGGCTACTAGAAGTTTGCTCCGACTTAGCTCGATTCGCCTACTTTCTGGCACAGATATGGAACATTGGTGCTAGTAAGATCTGCTAGTAAGATCTTTGCCGCCATCCTGCCGTATGCAGCCATCGCATTTATGTGCCCGGCTCCCTTTTTCACAACTACTAACATAATTGATTAAAAATTTCTACCGGTTGCTAGGCCGTAGCTTCAAAGTAGTCATTTGGCATGGTGATTTGGTAAAATGTGTCCCCATCTGCAGAAAGGCGACTGTGTCTTATCAGCATTTAAGGAAATTCATCTTCAAAGTTGAAGTTTCGTCAGGAACTTATAAATATTGGCTAACAATTTTAATTCTGGTGCTATCTACGAGGCTATAAGAAGTGTTTATACCTGAACGTGTCCTAATTTATACCAAACGGTAGAAATTTCTACCGACTGAAAAATTTTCTGCGCCAATTTGAATCTTCAAAATTTTGCCGAAATCGTTATTTTTGCGCAATGATACCCCAAAATCAAAAAAGTAAAATTTTTAAAACTGACATTTTGAAACATTTGAACTCATCGTGGTCGGGAATACACCCACAAAAAATTTCAGCTCAATTAGTGAAGGCCTATATGGCTGAAACTTGACCAACGAGCTGAAATGTAATACGCAAAATTCGCAAAATTTTTCGATTAAGGGGGGAGACCAAGGGGAACCGAAAAATTTTGTGTCTTCGATTTTGCTGAAAAGTTGTGTTAGGGGTTTTTGGGGGGGGGAGACAAACCAGTCCGTTTTTCGATTCAGCTTTTCGTTAGCTCAGTATAAGCTAAACTTGCAAGCTCAAGATGTAAGCTTATACTGAGCGGACGAAAAGCTGAATCGAAAAACCGGACTCTTCGTGGACAACAAAAACCCCTAAATACAACTTTTCAGCAAAATCGAAGACAAAAATTTTGGCCCGAATCGAAAAATCGAATTTCGCGAAATCGAAAAATTTTGCGATATTTGAACTCAGCGTGGTCGAAAACATACCCATACCATATTTCAGCTCATTTTAGTGGTATCCTGAAAAGATCCAAAATTTCAGCTCAATTAGTGAAGGCCTATGGCTGCAGACGCAGGATCCGACAGACTGAAAATGGCGGTTTTGGCAATTTCTGAAGACTCAAGTTGTCATAAAAATATTTAGTCGGCAGAATTTCTGGGTCTCTTGCGCTCCCCCCTCAGCCATAACTTTTGAGTTTTTGACCAATAACTTTGAAATTTGGTGTTAATGCATACTGGAGGCTTATAAATTCAATAATTCAAGAATTTCTAAAAAATCTTAAATTTTTGTTTGGTGAGGGGAAGACCAAAACATTTTTTTGAAAAAAGTTTGCTATAAACTATCGGGAATTTTCAGGGGCGCTGAGCATGAATCTGAAATCCGTTTTTCGATTCAGCTTTTCGTTAGACTAGTATAAGCGAAAGTTGTATGTAAGCTTAACATGAGGGCGGGAAGCGCAAGAGACCCAATTTTCTTTCCATTTGGCACAAATGAGTACACTTATAGGCTTCTATATATGCCAAGTAGCAGCCTTTTGTAGCTTGCACCAGAATTAAAATTATCTTTTCGTTAGCCAAAAATTTATGAATTTTTGGCAAAATTTCAACTTTGAGGACCAATTCCATTAGACACAAATAAGATACAGCTGTCTAGTATTTTTCCGCAGAAGGGGACGCATTTGCCAAGTCAAGTGGCGACTTAAAGCTAGGGCCTAGCTACCGGTTGAAATTTTTAATCAAATATATCGGTAGTTGTGAAAACATTAACATAAAAAATAAACATAGTTGGGCACATAAAAGCGATGGCTATACGGCTTGAAAGCGGCTAAGACCTCAGCACCCGATTTTTTGACCACACCCATACTCTATATCTGTGCCTAAAGTAAGCCAATCGGACAAAGTCTGGACATGTCGATTTTAGTAGCCTTAAAATATGCTTGGTAAAAATGATTACTTTATCTTATTTGCAAGGTATCTGCTTCATTTATCATCGAAACGACAATTCAAATTTGCTGCAATGGTACATTTCGCAGGAAGCAAACAACTATCAGATTTATCCGGCAAAAATCAAATTGTTTTAAATTTTCATACAACGACTCTGGGATTGTTTGTAATGTGTTCACGAACAACGAACTACTGTGTCCTGAAAGTTTCAGACATTTTGAATTACTTTCACGAAAATTATTATACAAAGAAAGGAAGGAATACCACCACCTTAAATGTGCAAAACTAAAATCGATGTCACTAATTATGTCACTGATGATGTCACTGATGTCACTGTCAATTAATTGTCATGTTATTGCAGTGATAGTGCCACTTTTTGAGTTGAGCACAACTGAGCTGTAACTGAACATGTAGATACCAATCGTGGGCAAACCCGAACTACTTTGATTTGTGTGGATCTGCTTTCTCAGTAATACTATGTACATTCAGTCTAGAAGACTGCCACTCCCAGAGCACTAACCACGTTAGCCACAGAAATGCATTGTAAGCAACCTCTGAAGATGTCATCACTTGGATTAGATCTCACTAAATTTGGATCTGCCAACCAATCTTAGGTCGAGAACGAATAAACAGAGTTATTTAGTTAATTTTCTCTTGGTGACGGTTACACTACCTAGGCAGAATCCAGACGGATGTAATTAGGTAACACGAATCAATGAGTAACATAATATGCTCTATGATTATTGTTATTGATAATAATGAAACTTTCAATCATTGGGTTTTCTGTACTACAGTGACACAATTCGTACTTACAGTTGGGATGTTACCAAGCAGCCGAAATTGTTAGATGCAGCGCTTCACTGAGGATGACACGGTAAAGAGATGCAAAAACAATGGAAGAAGATGTTCAACAAAAGGCATTGTTGTCGAGCCCTCTCTCAGAAAACAGAGAAACCGGATAATTCCATACTAAATCAACAGTTTAACTAAGACGTGGTCGCTAACAGGTGGTCCCACTGTAATACAAGCCCTGATGTGGAAAAAAGCCTTTACTAGAGATTCACTATCAGCACAACATGTACACAGAACATCCACATATCTCTTGCAGCTTAAAACTGCTTTTAGAAATTTTCTGTTAGCATGTCAGCCTTCTCTGGAGAAAAATCACGCAATGACTAGTTCTTATTATTTGTACACGAAAGTAGATTCAGGTGGTTTCAGTGAGTTGGAGGGTTCTAGCGTGACAGTAAAGTCTTAGATTGGGCAGGCAATTCTTGTAGATTTTGATGTTTGCCATCAATTTACCTTAAAATTCAAGATAGAATCTCAAAACACAAGACCAAACAAATAAGCTGGAGTTCAATTTTCAGCGGTTGCCAATCTTGCCAGTTTTATAAAACTATTTTTGATTGGGTTCAAAAACTTTCACATTCAGTAACTCTGCTACTGCTAAAACAAACGACATTATCAGCAGGTACTATGATATGGTTTCAGTTCAAAATAAGAGGAAATGGGAATAGGAATAACTGGAAAAAGCCCCATTGTAGGCGGTCAATATCTTAATTTAGAGAAGCTGTTATGGCACCAGTTCTCTCGGTGCTCACTCTCATTATTATGATTTAGGAATGCTGACTTCCTCTATATGAAAATGTGACATTAGAATTATGTGCCAAACAAAAAGCTGCAGTCAAAGCACTGACGCTTTGATATCTGTATTCCAGAAAATCACGTCAATAGTTTCTAACGATTTCACTTTTACGCAACCAAAGAGAAAAAACTAATTCACTAGGAAATTTGTTCCTACCAAACTCTACAGCTTGAGTCAGAATACCGTGGGAATTCAGCACAAAAACTCTCCCACGTCTCATGTTCTTGGGTCACAAACATATTAGATGGAAGAAGAAGAAATTTAAACATGCTCCAAGTCTTTGACTTAAAAGCTCCATTCATCAGTAGATGGAATTAAGGCGCCCCTTCTTGAAGCCACCCACTTCGGTGGAGGGTGGAAATGAATTGTGCTCCAGAATAGAATTATACATTCCTTAATTTAGAGTTGCCTTCTATACAAATCTATTGAAGCAATAGAAAACTCGGATATTTCTGGTTTTACAAACTAGAGACGATGATTTTGGCTCGCGGCCATACCTGAACGGGAGGTCAAATTTCACTGACCCTTGTGGAAGCAAATTTGGGTACCCCTTGTGAGAGCGATTTTTCTTAGGGGTACCTTTGAAAGCGATTTTTAAGCTATTTTTGCCTATTTTTAGCAAAAAACAGCAATTTTTAAGCTAAAACACATTTTTCGGACGTTTTTTAGCTAAAAATAGCAATTTTAAGTGAAAAATTCCGGCGGAGCCGGAAAATTTTTTGAAATTTTAGTCGTAAAACCTATTTTTTGTGCTATTTTCTTACCCCTTGTGGCCAATTTTCTAACCCCTTGTGGGAGCAATTTCGCGACCCCTTGTGGGCTACTTCGCCGAGGGGGGGGGAATTCCCCCCCCTTTCCCCCCCTTGTCCTCCTGTGCTCGCGACTCGGGCTCAGCTTTCCGGGGAACTTAAATTCTGTTATCATTCATTCTGCGTTTCTGGGTTTATCACTGTTTGTAGTATTCGAAAAATATGTAGGAATCGTAAATAATCGAAATTCGGTGCAATCTGACGAGTTACAAATTTCATTTAGTTTGATTTTCAAATTTAGAATTTCCGGCTAGTCCTAATCTCTATTACGAACTTCCTTATGAAAGACTGGAATCTATATTCCCATGCAGAAAAATTGGTGATCGAGGAATTTTGGACAAGGACCGATGTGCAAGTGCCGCTTCACAAATCACATCACGCCGCATCGCCTCAACTTACAACCTGGCTGACGAAATTAAAATTAATTTATTATTTTCATATTGTTTTTTATTAATTTTATTAATTTATTTTCTACATTGCTAATAAAACTAATAGTTTGTCAGCTCCGTTCAATGTAACTGTGAGACAACATATGGTCAAAAGAAAGTTTAGCAGCACAGTTAAAACATTAGCATAGAATAAAATGACTTACTCAATCCGGCTAAATGAGGCACCCTGGTAGGCGTAATTCCGTTCGTACCTCCATTAATAATTTAAACGTTGAATCTTTTCAGTACAGACAAAACATTGGCTACTTACTCAAAATTAGAAACGTATAAATATGACGAAACTTAAATACCAAGTAATACAAAAAATTATGAAAAAATTTTCTATGGCGCGCTTGAGAGCTTTTTTAGTGGAATACTTTCCTTAGTACTCTACTTGCTTGGTCAGAATTTCGTTATTTATCAGGGAACCCTTACAGCGCTGGATGTGAAAGTAAATATTCCCATTTTTCTCAGCTTTTATCTTTGGTCGAACTTAATTGTAAGCCTCTACAGTAGTGCTCGGACCGGTTCCGATTTTTGAAACCGGTTCCGGTTCCGGTTCCAGAGCACCGGTTCCGGTTCCGGTTCCGGTTCCGGTTCCGGTTCTAGCTTCCGGTTCCGGTTCCAATTGAGATTTTTGTAAAAAGGCTTATAATTCAATTTTTTTTAGTTTTTATATAAATTGGACCAAAACCTTATGAGCCAACGTTGTTATATGCTCAACGTTATTAATTTACATGTAAAATAGTAATTAATTTTTATGCCAGTTTTAATAGTGTTAAAATGTGTTAAAAGTGTAATGAATATGTAAAAAATTTCAATCCTAAACTCGTTTCCTGTGTCCCATGGTAATAGTTTGTTCAACTGTCACTAAGTATAGGATTTACGCATTCACAGCATGTCACTGCCACTAATTAGCTGGTCCTCTCCTCTGATTTATTTTGCTTGACAATTGACCAAGAATTTGTTAATTGTTCGCAATCCTCTATCTTGTTTGCTCAAAAACTAGTCATGTTTCTTTTTTGCATTGATACAGCAAGACATATACACTGGAATCTTATTTCTTGACATTTGGCGGTACATTGTAGCTGTAAGAAGTGGAAAAATGTAAAAATTTGGAAACAGTAAAGAATTCATATGTTTGTTTGTCAACGACTGTCTACTAAGAGAAAATTGCGAAAATCTGTATGCACCCATTCTAATATTCAGTGAAAACTCTAGAAAACCAAAGTTAGGTTCCAGGTATATATCTATTAGAAAAAGAAATCTTAGGCTATATTTTGATATAAAGATGGTTTCTTAACTCCAAGTTAGGGTTTGTTTTTGATAGATATCGGATATTTGTGCATTTTTTGTGCATATTAAAAAATAGGGTGCGTTTTGGAAAAAATGTTTTTATTGGAAAAAATTTTGGAAAAAATGTTGCATTTTAAAAAATTTTTCTGAACAATTTCTTGTCGTTTTAACAGATTAACAAACGGCAGTAAGAGAGCTAGCATTGTACGCGTCGAACCGTTGTAAAGTCCGATCGTAATCAAAAGAACTTCTTCAAAACTAAAGCCACGGAACAGAACTCTACTAAAACTTAGACAAAACTTCTTTTTCAGTATTCTTAATGTATCTCACTTTTTGAATACGCTACAATTTCCTCCCCATCCAAAAAAATAAGCAGGCCGGCGCAAACAAGTGCAACATACCACAATAAAAAACATGAGATAACGGCTAAATACAATACACAGCGGATAAAGCAATCAAACAGCATAAATGGAGTATATATTTATTGATAAATAATTTGACACAACACTGGGCCAGAGAACTCAAAAACTGCAGGACCGAAAGAATTAACGTATGATTAGAAGTGGGATAAAAAAACAAATTTAAACAATAGG
This sequence comes from Trissonchulus latispiculum, assembly GCA_030248195.1. NCBI lineage: Eukaryota > Metazoa > Nematoda > Enoplea > Enoplida > Ironidae > Trissonchulus > Trissonchulus latispiculum. Next base: position 34,649 of record JASAND010002933.1, read on the forward strand.
CGGAGAGCGAGGCAACCAAAATGCTTGAGACCAGTAGACATCATTTTTCCAAAGAAATTTTTTGTAGTTGCCCTAGAACACGTTGTAGCAGACCCAGCTCTACCGAAATTAGTGAAAATGTGGTATCGCCTGTGATGAAGCCAGGACGCCTCAGCGAAAATTTTCACTAATTTCAGGAGCAGCTAGCATTCCAAGTTTACACGGCACAGCAAATCGCTAGGTACAGTGGCTATTAGTATTTCGGCGGACAGCAAGAAGTAAGAGGATAGAAGAAAGGAGAAGCGTTGGATCCAAAGACTACAGAGGAAAACTGTCCACTCACAATAACTAATCGCCCGAACGCACGTTGTTCCTGTGCACAATCTGCGTCTCACCCGTCACAGGATCTACCACCTCATAGTTTACCGGCGATGTCCGTCTTCTGACCAATACTGGAGAACCCCAACGAGGCTTAAATTTCTGTTTACGCTGGAAATTTCTTATGCGTACCCGGTCACCAACTTTGAACATTCGTGGACCGTGCCTACCTGGGTTCCGCCGTTGACGAGCCTGGGATGCCCTAATGTTTGTCAAAGTCTTTTGACGGGCCACAGCTAAGGAAGCTCGAAGGCGTTCGTAGTCATCAGCTTGCCCTGTCAACAGACTCGTCAACAACTAAATCTAGAGGCAAACGCGGCAAGCGCCCATACAATAGTTGAAACGGTGACAACCTGGTAGACTCCTGAACACTGCTGTTGTAGGCAAACACCGCGAACGGTAACATTTTGTCCCAGCTTTTCCTACTATTACCAACCAAACAACTTAGGGACTCTGTCAATGTCCTATTGAACCGCTCGACTAACCCATTGGTCTGGGGATGATACGGTGTAGAAAATAGTTGCTTAATTCCCAAGCGTCTAGCGGTATGGGACAACAAAGCAGACCTAAACGCCTTAGCTCGATCTGACTGCAAGATTTTAGGACACGAATGCTTCAGGATCACACCTTCTACCAGTAAATTTGAAACCGTCCTTGCATCCGCTTTTGGGACAGCATATGAAACTACCCACTTTGTGAAATAGTCAATAAACGAGACAATGAACCTATTCCTTCGTTGCGTTACTGGTAGCGGTACCATAACTGGTACCATAACGTCAACGCCTACCCTGTCAAAGGGTCCTGTTGCTGGGATCGACAGTAGAGGTGCTTTTGGGCTGTTGGAGGACTTCATTTGTTGGCACTCTGGACAACGACGGCACCAGTTTTCGACATCGCGAGCCATACCTGGCCAATAAAACCGCGGCGAAAGTCTGCTCACCGTGCGTCGTATCCCAAAATGTCCAGCCATGGGGACATTATGAAACTGTCTGAGTATGGTTTCCCTCAATCCTACCGGAACTACCAGCTTTCTGCTTTTAAGCCTACGGCTATACTTGTACAAAACGCCTTCACTGACGCAGTACTCAGACGCCTGTTTGGAAACCTTAGGCGGATTCCGAGCGGAGAGCTGCTTGACCAAGTTTCGACAGAAAGGGTCTCGTTTCTGCGCATTCCTGATTTCCTCCACAGACAAAGTTACCAAGTTGTCTGCAAGGATTGCTGCCACTGGGAACCTCGAAAAGAAGTCAGCATTGCCATTCCTGGAACCCTTCCGGTAAACAATATCGTCTATATCGTACTGTGCTAGATCCATGGCCCACCGAGCGAAACGTCCCCTAGGATTTTTAATCGAACGAATCCACTGCAGCGGACAGTGGTCTGTCACGATCTGGAACTGTCGCCCGTACAGATACGGATGGAATTTCTCCTTAATTGCCCAATGCATCGCCAGGGCTTCCTTCTCAATGGTGGAATAATTTTTCTCATGGATCCGTAGCGTTCTACTGGCATAGGCAATGACGCGTCCCTCTCCGTCAACGTACTGGGACAACACTGCCCCAAGTCCATCATTGCTGGCATCAGTAAACACCGTGAACTGCTTACTGAAATCTGGTCGAGCAAGGACTGGATTGCTCAACAATGCAGATTTAGCAGCTTCAAAAGCGCTCTGACACGCATCATCCCATTTAAACTCCACGTCTGCGTGCAACGTTTTGTTTAGGGGAGCTAGCATTTCCGCCAATTTTGGAATAAAGTGCCGGTAGTAGGAACAAAGACCAAGAAAACTATGGACTGCTTTCTTACTCTGCGGAACTGGTAACTTGGCAAGTGCTTCCAACTTCGCGGGGTCAGGACGCACCCCGTCATGCGACACTAAGTGACCCAAATAGACTACCTGCTGCCTACAGAACGTACATTTCTTTCCTTTTAGTTTAAGATTGGCATCCCTAAGCCTTTGGAGTACCTCCCTCAATCGTTCCAAATGCTCTTCAAATGATGACGAAAAAATAATTATGTCGTCTATGTAGACGAGACAAGTCTTCCACTGAAGACCTCTAAGCACGAACTGCATCATTCGTTGGAAAGTAGCGGCTGCGTTGCACAGACCGAACGGCATTACATTAAAGTGGTATAAGCCGCTTTGGCAGACAAAAGCAGTCTTTTCCCTATCTTTTTCGGCCATAGGAATCTGCCAATAACCTGAACACAAATCTAAGCAGGTGAAGTATTTAGCTGACCCTAATGCGTCTAACGACTCATCAATTCTGGGAATAGGGTGGCAATCCTTCCTGGTGATAGAGTTCAAACGCCTAAAATCCACACAAAACCGATCCGTACCATCCTTCTTTTTTACTATCACTATTGGAGCTGCCCAAGGGCTAGTGGAAGGACTAATGACGCCCTTTTCCAGCATACTTTTAATATTCTCCTCGATCACCTTCTTCCGAGCCTCGGGCTCACGATAATGCTGTTGCTTTATCGGAGACTCACCATTGGTGTCAATTTCATGTTGAATAACAGTCGTCTTACCAACATCCTTATCATCCTTAGCGAATCTGTCATCGTATTCAAGAAGAAGAGCCTTAAGTTTGTCAAGTTCGGTCTGTTCCAAAGCAGTGTCGAGACCGTCCAATTTAACCCCAGCTGGCAAAGCGTTGGCTGCGGAGTCGGATGTCCCTACGACAGCCGACACTAAGCAATTTTCAGGTTTGACGACTGTGTTTGAAGACGCCACAGCAGCCACACTGGAATAGGGGGAGAGAATGCCCATAAGACAACCCTTTCTTAACCTAACGGGTTTGCCAAATAGGTTAGCTACACGAACGGGAATTTCCTTAGCAACAGTAACTAGTGCCCTTGCCGCGACAAGGCGACCGTGACTGGAGCATCTAAAGGTAGACAATGGCTCAAACAACGCTGAACTCTCTGGTGCTGAACCAGATACGGAACAATTAAGGATTGCCTCTGTATAGGGGTCAATAGTCGTGTTCTCTGCCACAACGACCCCGTTATTACTATCATTGAGGGAGGTGCTGAAAGTGGACGGGATTGGTTTGGAGCCTATATGATACAATTGCTTAATGGACTTCCCCAATTTAGACGCACGCTCTAAGTTTTGCTCATAAAGGGAACTTAAATTAACCTCTGGAAGAGCATCCACAGGTTGCTCATGGGGTTTGTCTAAACAATGCTCAAGCAATTTCTGGTTTGAGAAATCAAGAGAAAATGGTTTTCCATACAAAAAATTCGTTCCCAATACACAGTCAAACTTGGAATTTCGCACAACATAAAAACAACAATCGTAGCCCTTACTCGCCAATGCCACGCGGGATTTTGTGATTCCTAAAACAACTAAAGGACTACCTGTAATGCTAACTGGGCTGCAACACAATGCACGCTGAAGGGGTGACTTACTGGAGAGTCGTTTCCAAACAGACTCAGACAAAATGGAAATACTAGACCCAGTATCTATCAAAATATCCATGGGGCATTCTGAACAAAGCCTTTTACAACAAATGGTTGATTAACTGAGGATAAATACGAAGTAGATGCGGATATCATACTACAAATACAGAAACAAAATGAACAAAGAGAAGAATCACTGTCCGGACGAAAAAAATGATTACGATAAAACGAAGAACAATCAACTGCACAGTCGGACCCCAAGCTTTCTCGAGCTAAGCCGGGGCAGACTAATTTACCGACCGTCGATTCCCAAACCGGAAACCGCGCCTTCCACGTCCCTGATAATTACCTCTCTGTGGGCTGGTTGCAGCCGAACCCCCACTATAAAACTGTTGACACTGAGCGGCGAAGTGGCCAGCTTCACCACAACGGTAACAATTCCTAGAAACTGGTTGACCCTGCGCCGAAGGTACCAGCTGGCTAAGACTGGCTGTCAATTCGCCAACCTGCAAAGAGAGTTGCTGCATTTGACTCTCCATTTGACTCAAGCGCTGTGCGGAGTAATTCGATTCCTGCGTCAATGTAGAAGCCACTGTAGCTACACGGTTCTGCTGCATCGTTTCTAGTGATTTTAGTATCTTTGAATTCTGTTCATGCATTTGATTAAACCTCTTTTCAAGCTTGTCAACTGCAGCTACAGAAGTTTGCGGTGGAAACAGCTTGAACGATAGCTCTTCCTTCCTAGCTGTTTCCAAAGCTTTTGATAATGTTTCAGGATTTTGCCTTAACAAAGCTCTGAGAATATGCGGCAAACTCTGATTTTGCAACAACAATATCATTTCCTTTTCACGAGTTTCGGTTGTCAAATTTGGACGTGCAACATCTAACATTCGTTCAAGTTTATCCACAAAACAGGAAACAGACTCATCACTAGTTTGCATACATTCTCTAAGCTCACACCATTTCAAGCATGACTCGTTTGGAGGGCATAACTGCATTAAAAATGCCCGTTTAACAGTTTCACAGGTTTGTTTTTGCTCATCAGACAATCTATTAAACATTCGAGCTGCCATACCCTCAAAAAAAGAAGGCAAAATCCTAATTTTATCCTGAGCCCCCCACATTTGCGCAAGCGAAAACCTGTCATACGAATCAAACCACTCTCGAATGTCTTCATTATTCATACACGACAGTCGAGAGGGTGGTGGACAGGGGATAATATTTAAAGGCTGCTGAAAATTGTTTTGATTTTCATTCATTTCAATATTTTCGATGTGAATACCTAATCTCCTGAGTTCTCTGACCCCAATGTTTGGCATAAACAATTTGCAGATAATACAAAATAGGTTATACACTCCATTTATACCTTCTACAAAAAGACTGTCAGCAGACAGGTTTTAGCTTCCCCAGTTCCGTTTCTTCTTTCATCGCATTTCAGAAACAGCAAGGACAGCCATGGGAAAGGCGGCAGGGAAAGGGATGATGTAGAGGGGAAGATACAGATAGCGCAGTTATAGAGATGCAGTCAGAAGAGGTCCGAAATCAGTTAGATTAAGCCGATGCACCAAAAATATAACATGTTCAACAGATGTTCACTTAATGGATAACACGTTGCAGCACGTTTACTAGATCATCCGTCACTTAATGGTCCGATCGTAATCAAAAGAACTTCTTCAAAACTAAAGCCACGGAACAGAACTCTACTAAAACTTAGACAAAACTTCTTTTTCAGTATTCTTAATGTATCTCACTTTTTGAATACGCTACAAAAGGAAAAAATGTGAAGAAATACTTTAAGAGAAATTGGCTTAATCCAGTCGCTTATTTCTGACAATGAAGGGACATATATAAGTATATAAATACAACCCAAAGCCAAAATATTTCAATAATTAATTAGTGGCTTTTGTAAACAAGAAAGAATAGAACAGAAGTAAGGTCTTTGCGACGTTGCTCTGATCGAAAAATAGTAAGAAGATGCGGGGGTCTGGGGGCGGCAGCCCCCAGCTAAAAGCTAGAGCTTTTTTTAAAATTTGAAGCACTTTCGAAATTTTTTAGGACACTTTGTGGTTAGCGGAAGTATAATTTGACTGTGCATTTAAGTGTGCATTAATAAATTTAAGTGTGCAGCTTGGAAAAGTGTGCATGTGCACAATAAAATGCACAAGAGACAGACCTTGCTCCAAGTAACAATTATTATTAGTGCTTCAAAGTTGGTTACTCCAAAAAGGAATCATCAGCTCAAAAGTAATTGCATATCTTACCAACATGCAAGAAAAAGTTATAACTCTTACATGTTAAAAAATAATGCCGCATAATAGGTTTCGGAAAACTTTCAAAAGACTACATTCAAAAGCTAGAAAAATTTTCAGAATTTCCCGACTGAAAGTGTTATTTAAAAGCTAGAGAAATTTTGAAAATTTGCAGGCGAAAACTTAATTTTTGGATACATTTTTCAAAACATCTGAAACAAATTACACTGGAACCGGTCCGGTTCCAAATGCTACCGGTTCCGGTTCCGGTTCCGGTTCTAAAAATCCTTCCGGTTCCGGTTCCGGTTCCGGTTCTACCGGCTCCAGTGGAACCGTTCCGAGCACTACTCTACAGTACAGCTCGAAATCAGATACTACAGATATCAGCATCAGGATCAGTGACTGCAGTCAAGCCTTTGACGTCATTGTTTTGGTTTAGGATCAGTGGTAATGTTCCTACTGCAAGGTGATAAAGAAGATTCACTGACTGCAGTCACCTCCAGCCTGATTGAATCATTCTGCTTTGTATGAAGCTTGTGCAAAAAGATTTTCTTCAGCCAAAGAACAACTGAAAGTAACTTTACAACTTTTTCGGGCAAGGTAATTCTTGAAGGTCCTAACCGTGGGAAGCTTGAGTTATAAGAAAGGGTAAAAATACGTTTGACTCCATTAATATCACTATTTTGTATCAACATTATCAATATCAACATCATTAGTAATTCAGATGTATTCACGTAGAGTGAAGTGACTTTTTTGATGATAGGTATTGTGGCCAGCCACTCCTTGTCCAATTAAGAATTTTGTTCAATTCGGAGTCTCCATATGTAGCTCCAGCGATTTGTTCTGAGGTGAACGGTAAGCTTTTTACTTGATTGATATGCAGTATCTGTTTGTCAGCGGAAATTGTATCGTCGACGATGGACTCAACGCTGTAGAGTTTGTCTGCTCATTTAACGGAACACACTTTAGCTATGTTCCTGACTACAACTTCATACTAACAGAAGAAACTAACTACAGATTTAAACTTCTTTGTATCTTCATAAAATTGCAGACATAACAACTTTTCCCTTGTGATTAAAGTTAGCGGTAGTAGTTGTCTGTTTCCGGATTCAACTTTAATGGACGGAGGATGTTTCGTCTGGAACGCCGTAAGAGTGGTTGAAACTGCTCAGGCGGTTCTTGAAGAACATCAACCGGCAAATCAGGACCAGGTAACAGTTGGTCTACGTTCGGAACTTCGAATAAACCATCTGCAAACTCGCCATCACAGACCTGTTCTGAATCAGACTTGGAAGCACGTTTAAGTTGATCAAAGTAACGGAAACAAATCTCGCCAGATGACAAAAGTACCTGATACATCAAATTGCTCTGTTTTTTTCAATAACTTCCAGGCGACCCACTTTGGCTTGTTACTATAACTTCCAACCCAAACAGGATCCCCAATACTAAATCTCTTTTTCAGGACAACCATTTTACCTTCGGGAGTATTAGCGAGCTTAGGCTTCAGAAGAGACCAACAAGTATTCAGTAATCTTCCCATAAGCCGTTTTGCTGGCGATTCACCAGTGAGGGAATGAGTTGAATGAGTTGAACGATAGGAGAGGAGGGATTGGGCCACCGCTTTACTTGGGGAACTAATACTGGGAGTGGCTACAAGAATCGCTCTTTTTAATGTCTGGACAAAGCGTTCAGCCAGCCCATTAAAAGAAGGGTGATATGGGGCGGTAACCAGTTGATTAATACGGTTCTTCGTGCAAAACTGGGAGAATTCATGGAAGCAAATTGGGGACCGTTATCCGTGACTAAGGTTTCCAGCAGACCCAGTCGGGCAAACACGGAACGTAAGACGGAATCCGTATTGGGTGAAGTAGTACAGACCATCTCCACCACTTCGGGCCATTTAGAGTAACTGTCGACAATCAACAGCCACATCTTCCCAAAAAACGAAGAAACAGAGCGAGATCTGGAGCAAGAATGAGAGTTTATTCAATTTCTGAATTTAAGGAGGGCTACCAGATATATAGTTCATTCAGTTTGGGCTCACTTAGTTCCAAACAACAGCTTATAGCGCTTGAATCAGGCAACACAGTTATGACTACTTTAACAAAACTGTTACAGGTAAAAGCACAAAACTCATGACATAAGTGGATATTTTTGCTAATACTCCCACTTATCCACTTATCTCATGAATACCAATCTTATAGCGAAGATTCTTAAATTTCATTTTATGTAGTTCTTTGATCCTAACCTACCGACGTTGTTAGCACAGACGCTTCAGCATACGGTCTTGGAGAAACCTTATCACAACTTCATAATGAAGAAGAAAAGACAGTTGCATTCACCTCATGTACCTTGAACCCTAGAGAGCGAAAGTTTTCAGTTGGTGAACGTGAAGCATTAGCCTGTGTGTGGGCTTGCGAAAGATGGCACACCTATCTATTTGGAAGACAATTTGTACTACGAACAGATCACCAGGCATTAACAACACTATTGGAATCCGGGTCTGTCAACAAGCCTTTGAGAATTTCGCGATGGCATGCCCGACTGCTGAATTATACCTACAAAGTAGAATATCGTCCAGGGAAACAAAACCTTGTGCCAGATTTCCTATCTCGCTCTCCTGTTGAAATCTACAACAACTTTGAAGACAGCGATGTCTTGATCGCATCCGTCACGAACACTACTGCTTTTACTTTGCAAGAAATAGAAGCAAGTACTACAGCTGATGGGCTTCTTCATCCTTTATCAAATTACATCATCAATGGGTGGCCAAGGATAACTAACCTACCGCAACTCCTTAAACCATTCTATGCTTTGCGAGATGAACTATACCTTTACAAAGGATGTATCATGCGAGCTCCGAATAGGGTTATCCTACCTGAAGCTTTAAGACAACAGGCCTTAAATCTTGCCCATGAAGGTCACAAAGGCATTACCAAGACGAAACAGATCCTACGAACTGTGTACTGGTGGCCAGGAATGGATCAGGACACAGAGCTCCTCATCAGACATTGTTGGGAATGTCAGCTTAGCGACAAAACCGCCAAAGTTGAACAGGTCCCTACTCAACCTTTACCGTTACCCCAGTATCCATGGCAAAGACTTGGCATTGATATAATGGGCCCCTTCCACACCGCACCGGCTCATTTGCCTTATCTTCTTGTGCTAGTTGATCACTACTCAAAGTGGGCCGAAGTGGCCGCCTGCGGTAAGGTTACCTCTTCTGTAGTCATAAAGTTTCTGGAGGATCTTTTTTCAAGATATGGTTTACCGGAACAGATTTTGTCGGATAATGGACCCCAGTTCATTAGTAACGAAATAGAGACATACTTTCGACAAAACAACATCAACCATAGTCTCACGTCGGTGTACAACCCACAGTGTAATGGCACTGTCGAACGATTTAACAGAGAACTTAAGGCTAAATTGCAAACCCATAACAATTTAGTCATGCCCTGGAAAGATAAATTAAAGATGATTTTGGCAACTCATCGTACGACACCGCATAGAGCAACTGCTAAACCGCCAGCTGAACTTTTTCTAAACCGTTCAATCCGAACGAAGCTAAACAGTCCTACGTTTCGACAAGTGGAACCGGCGTCCAGTCTGACCTGAAGAGTAAAGTACAGACCTATCAACAAGAATTCATCAAGATGCGCCCAAGTCTAACTGCATCCAAACTACAGGTTGGCGATCTGGTAAAATTTCGCTTACCTCAGACAAAGAAGGGTGAATGCCGATATTCATCTCCGACAAAGATCATTGCAAGGAAAGGTAAATTCTCCTTTCTCTTGGAAACAGGGAAAAAGTGGAATTCCCGAAAGCTAGTCAAGGTACCGAAAGAAACACAAGCACCAAGCCATGATAGTGAGAGAGACTTTGACACTGACTTTATCCCTCACCCAATTCCACTTCCTCCAAATTTCCGTGATAACGTTGAAGATATACCAGATGATGGTCACGTTCAGCTACCTCCTGTTCAAGGGGATCGGGGGCGGCCAGTCAGACAAAGAAGGGCACCGGCCAGATACAATCCGGTTACCAGACAATATCACAGAGAAACATATTGGGACTAAAGATTTTAAAGAGAAGAAGAAAATGTTGTATCCGTTGAAAAAGGATTTTTACTTTTAAAAGTTTTTGAAAAGTTTTGAACTACCAACCTGTCTTGATACACATTGTCACACCATGATATAGTTGGTTTTGTTATATCTTTGCCAACTTTCTGTTATGATTGGGTGCAGGAAGTGTATGGTAGATCCGTTGTGCTTCGGTGCCAACAGAATGTAGTTATACAGCAATCTTCCTTCGGTCAGGAAGCTCATCAATTCCAGATGCTATCATGTAGGTTTCAAAAATTGTTCTCCATTGGTTCCAGGGCATGGTTGGATCCCCGGGTACATCCAAAAAAGGCAGCGGGGGTCTCAAGTTACCCATCGTCGCCATATTATAGCTGTAGAACTAAGTTGGCAAAGATATAACAAAACCAACTATATCATGGTGTGACAATGTGTATCAAGACAGGTTGGTAGTTCAAAACTTTTCAAAAACTTTTAAAAGTAAAAATCCTTTTTCAACGGATACAACAGTAGTGGCTTCGTAAGTATATCTGCTTGCATTTCGGTTGTAGGGCAGTAGATCACGGACAATTCTTTGTTGTTGACCTTTTCACGGATGAAATGATGCTTGATTTCAATATGCTTGTTTCTGGCATGGCAAACAGGATTCTTGACCATTGAAATGCAGCTTTGGTTGTCTTCAAAGATTAGAGTTGACTCTTTTTGCTCGAATCCTAATTCTTTAAGAAGACTGCGTAGCCACACAGCTTCTTTTGTGGCAAAGCTTAGGGCCACGTATTCTGCTTCAGCGGTTGAAAGGGCCACTGTGGGTTGTTTCTTGCTCATCCAACTAACTGGACCTTCAGCAAGTTTAAAAATGTAGCCCATTGTTGACTTCCTATCATTGACGTCACCAGCGCAGTCAGAATCGCAGTACCCATGAAGGATGACCTCCGAACCCGAACGTTTGTAGGTAATACCCATCGTCAAAGTGCCTTTGACATAGCGTAAAATTCGTTTCACTGCTTGCCAGTGAAGCAAACCTGGATTGTTGGTGAACTGGCAAACAACTCCCACTGAAGCTGCTAAATCGGGTCTAGTTGCAACAGTTGCATAAAGCAAACTGCCAGTCATGGCCTGATAGCATCTTCTCTGAGTTTCGTCCAATTCTTGATCCTTGGAGACTTCTTTGGACAGCTTCAAACCAGGATCCATGGGAACTGTAGCTGGTTTACAGTCCTTCATCCCAAACTTCTTTAATACCTTCTCCAAATAACGCTTTTGACTAAGGCGCATTTCTTTTCTTTGCTGATCGTAGGCAATTTCCACCCCAAGGTAGTAGTGGACTCTTCCCATATCTTTCATTTTAAATCTTTGTTTCAAAGTATTCTTCGTTTCTTCCAGTAAGGTTGAACTTTTCGTCACTATCAACAAATCGTCCACGTAAAGTGCCAGGACAACTTTTTCATCTTTCTCGGTTTTGTGGTAGAGGCAGGCATCTGACTCGACCTTGATGAAACCACTCCTCTGAAGATAGTCATCTAAGGTCTGGTTCCAGCATCTTGGAGCCTGTTTGTTTTAACCCATACAGACTTCGCTGCAACTTGCAAACATGATCCTTTTTATCTTCTTTCACAAAACCTTCTGGTTGCTCCATGAAGATTTCTTCTGACAGTGGACCATAGAGAAACGCGGTGGTTACATCCATTTGATGGACATCCATCCCTTCTTCAACAGCCAACGCCAGCAGCGTGCGCACTGTTGTAAATTTTACAACTGGTGCGAACGTTTCTTCGTAGTCGATTCCATAATTTTGTGAATATCCTTTCGCTACAAGTCGTGCCTTGAATCTCTCTATGGAGCCGTCGGACTTGTATTTCACCTTGAATATCCATCGGCACTTGATTGGTATTCGGCCTTCTGGTAAAGGAACCAATTTCCATGTTTCATTTTCCTCCAAGGAATCCATTTCGGATCTAGCTGCTGCCTTCCATTCAGCAGCATGACTACTGTTCATAGCTTCCGTCATGGTAGCTGGTTCATCTATCTGGGCTCCAACACATGCAAAATGCACATGTGGTCTGGTAGCATCTTTCAGGGTTTCTCCAATTTGATCGTATGGAACAGGTTGACGTCTGATTCTTTTGGAACGTCTTTCAGGAACCGGTCTTTCAGGAACCGCAACTGGATCAGCTTCTACATCGACTTCTGCATCCTCGACTTCTGCATCTTTTCTTCTTCTGAACTGTCTTCAGACTCAACAGCCACAGTCTTCCTTTCGCCTGTGTGACAATCGGCAAAAGTTGATTCATCAAATATGACGTCTCTGGCAACAATCACCTTCTGCTTCTCTATGTCGTACAGTCTGTAGCCTTTGGCTTTAGTACTGTAGCCTACAAATCTGCACTTCCGGGACTTTGAATCAAATTTGCTTCTGTTTACTTTTGGAACATGTGCAAAAGCGCAACAGCCGAATACTCTTGCGTGAGCCACACTTGGCATTCGTCCGAAGAATGCCTCAAATAGAGTCATTCCTTTGACAGTTCTGGTCAAACATCTGTTTCGGAGATACGCAGCAGTCGAAATTGCTTCTGCCCAAAACTTCTTGGACAGATTGACCTGTTGGAGCATCGACCGGGCAGATTCAACCAAGGTTCTATTTAACCTTTCAGCTGTTCCGTTTTGTTCTGGCGTACTTGGAACAGTGTACTGATGTATAATCCCTTTCATTTTACAGGAATCTTCAAACCCGGAATTTGTGTACTCTGTTCCATTATCAGTACGCAAGACTTTTATCTTCTTTCCAGTGAAATTGGTAACTTCAGCTTCATATTCTTGAAATTTCCGCAAAACATCGCTTTTCTTTTTGAGAAAATAGACGTGGGTATAGTGCGACTTTTGATCGATAAAAGTTAGAAAGAATCGTGACCCACCGATCGAAACGTTTTTCATGGGTCCACAAACATCGGAATGTACAATTTCTAAAACTTCGGATGGTTTATATGAACTTTCTTTAGGAAACATTTGTCTACATTGTTTTCCTTCAACGCATGCTTCACAAAACTTTAGATGAGTTTGTTGTATCTTTGGAATACCTTTTACCAACTGCTGATTTGACATCAGTTTGAGGGTTTCGGAATTCAGGTGCCCTAAGCGTTGATGCCAAATATCCAACTCTTCCGTAGCAGCAACGCTGGTAATATTACCTGAATTCCAACTACAGTTCAACTTATAAAGTTTACCAGTTAACCCAGCCAGTCCCAGAGGTCTTCCCCTGCAAGAAATAGAGCAGCCATCTTTAGTGAATTTCACAGTTTTGTGGTTTTTAGTTATGGCCCGCACAGACAGGAGGTTTAGGGTGAGCTTGGGTACATAGAAGACATTCCTAAATGAAACAGTTTGGTTACCCTTGGGCAGGTGCATTATCATGGCTATGTTGCCACACCCAACAGCTTGCACCACTGTTCCATCTCCCAACGTAACATCTTCCTTTGCCAGTAAATCTTTGTAATCTTTAAGCCACTCTTTCCGATAAGTCATATGCTGCGAAGCACCAGAGTCAATGAGCCACGACTGAGCTTCTTCTTTACTGTTTCTGGTAGCCAACAGAACATTCGGTCCATTAGTTACTACAAACGCACTGTCAGACTCATCTGAAGATTCATCTTTAGGCTTTGAGTGACGGGCAACATTCGCCTTTCGACCTTTCCAATATTTTTGCTGATGTCCGGAACAGTTTCCACCTTTGGGGAATCTACATTCACGAGCATAGTGTCCAGGCTTATCACAATTGAAGCAATTGCCTTTCTTGGGATTCATTTTTCTCTGATTCCCAACTGACAGGGCGCTTTCAGTTGAACTTTCGGCAGCTTCTTTATTTTCTTTACGTTTAGCTTCTTCTTGTAAAAGCCGACTTTCGACGAAGGGGAGATTCAGATCGTCGCCACGCGAATCGAGGGCGGTTATCAGATTTTCGTATGATTCGGGTAGACTAGCCAAAAGAATTGTGACTAGGTCCTCTTCACTCACCGCGGCATCAATTGCAGACAGTTGATCTGCAATCTCCTTTACTTGGTTGATATGAGTGAGCATATCGTCCCCATCTTTCATCATAAGCCGAAAAAGTTTCCTCCTTAAAAACAGTTTGTTAACCAAAGTACGTCGCTCATAGTGACCCCGGAGATTTTCCCAGGCATCGTGTGGTGTAGTCGCCGATTTAACCAGAAAGATCTGATTATCCTCTAAGCCAAGCACTATAGTAGCCCAAGCTTTGTTGGACTTTTTCTGAAAATCTCTCACCTGGGCTGCTGTTGCACCATCAGGTAAGACTTCTGACCCATCCACGTATCCCCATAAGTCTCTTTCAGTCAGTAACATCCTCATTTTGAATTTCCATACGGGATAATTACTGCCACCGAATTTATCAATTGTTAATGTCTTTGACTTATCACCCATCTCTGCCTCGTAATCAAATGTCAATTGTAACGTCCAAAGGTTGAGAGAGCAAAACCAAAGACCAATCAGGAACCGCGACTCAGGGGACACCACCTGGGCCCATAACCTATAGTTCATTCAGTTTGGGCTCACTTAGTTACAAACAACAGCTTATAGCGCTTGAATCAGGCAACACAGTTATGACTACTTTAACAAAACTGTTACAGGTAAAAGCACAAAACTCATGACATAAGTGGATATTTTTGCTAATAAGATATGCCACCGTGCTAAAGACTTGTTGTATTCGCTACACTTGCCGAATACAACCTGTTTCACTGATATACTGAGATGTTAATACATTTATACAAAGCGGTAGTAGTAGAAACTTATACACCAAATACAAGACTTTATCCGAACGATGCCAGGATGGCTTAAATGAAGCTGATTCATGAAGCTGAGGCACGTCGGCATCTACGACATGACCAAGGTAATCCACGTAAGGGCGGAAAGTTCACACTTTGCCAAACCCAGCTTGACACCGTGTTTACGACAAGCCGAAAACACTTGTTTCAGATTTGCTAAATAGTCATCATCGTCTTTCCGGTCACACAAATATCATCAAAAAAGATACTAACCGCAGGAAATTTACCAAATGTGCGCTCCATAATAGCCTGGAAAACGGCAGGAGCACTTTGCTAAACAAAATTGTAGCCAATTGCACTTGTACAGACCTTTATGGTTGATGACGCAGGCTAACGTTTGGCTGTCATTATCTAAATCTAGCTGAAGGTACGCTTGAGACATATCCAACTTCGTAAAATTCTTTCCTCCTTTCAATTTCTGCATCAAGTTAAAGAACTTAGGGAACGGGTGCTGATCGCCACACACGACAGGATGTATCGATACGCAGTAGTCGCCACACAACCCAATCTGCCCGTCGGCTTAACCACGGGAACAACCGGAGCAGCAACTTCTGAGTATGGAACTGGTTCGATGACGTCTTTCTTGCAAAGGTCCTGTAATTCCTCTTCAACCTTGGATCTCCTGGCAAAAGGAATGGGACGAGCCCTATTGAATTTGGGTGTCGTTCCTTCTTTGAGATTCCTTCTAACCAGAGAAACACCGATAATGTGGCATAAACCAGGAGTAAAAAGGACAGGAAATTCTTTAACCAGATCCTGGACCGGAAGTGGAAGGTTCGTTACGGTAGGTTCAGAGAGATGTGAAACAGTGACATTCAGCAAAGACAGCAAATCTCGACCTAATAGAACAGGTCCATTAACATTAGCAATAATAAGACGATAACGTTCAGACTTCCCATTTAATTCAATGGTAGTGTTTAACTGTCCCTTAACCTCAATGCTATTCTCTCCATATCCCTTAAGCCACACCGAGCAGAGGTCTAACTTTGTGTTAAGGAAAACTGTTTCAAACAGGGTTAAAGACAAAATCGAACGTCCCGCACCAGTGTCCACTTCCATGGATACCCGCTGCTTGTTTATAATTGGCTTAAACACAATGGGTTCAGCTGAGGATAAAGAATTAATGTAATAATTGGGATTAATGTCATCGTCAGCGGAATCGGAGGCGGTGACTTGCTTGACTTTAAAACGACTGTTCGGTCCACTTCCTTTGCTAGCAGATTTGGCTGAGTGACAAACTACTGCAATGTGCACTTTTTTAGAGGAGGCACGACAGACTGCATTTTTGAAAATGCAGTATTGTGCTCAATGATCAGTCTTGCCACAGCGCCCACCAGATTTCGAAGAGTTCTGTTCTTTGCCTTTGTTACCTTTGGAATAGCCAGCTAAGCGAGTCAACTAAGTCAGTAAACTTACAAAATTGAGCTCGTGTGCGTAAACGAGCCAGAAACTGCGCAATCGATTCCTCCTGATTTTGCCTCAAATAATGGAACTTGTAACATTTAACATTCAGCAAAGATATTGATCTTTGTTTGAAAATGTTCTTTTATCGCTTGAGTAAGTTCGGCCAAAGGTTTCTGGCGGTTTCTGGGGAGGGAGCCAACTTTTAAGAAACTATGATGCAATGGAAGTAAGGAATGCAGCTCTTCTCTTGTCTTCATCGGCAATATCATTAGCCAATTAAAAACTTTGAAATCAATTGAAATCCACATAGTCTTCCCATTTTTCGGTCTAGGAAGAAAAAGGATCCAAAGCGAAAGTTTTTGTATGCTCATCAAACGGAACACACTTTAGCTATGTTCCTGACTACAACTTCATACAAGCAGAAGTATAGTCTCCACACTATTTACAAATTTAAACTTCTCTCTATCTTCATTAAATTGCAGACATAACAACTTTTCCATTTTTGATTAAAGTTAGCGGTAGTAGTTGTCCGTTTCCGGATTCCACTTTAATGGACGGAGGATGTTTCGTCTGGAACGCCGTAAGAGTGGTTGAAACTGTTCAGGCGGTTCTTGAAGGACATCAACCGGCAAATCAGGACCAGGTAACAGTCGGTCTGCCCTCGGAACTTCGAATAGAGTCTGCAAACACGATATCACTGACCATAGATGTTTTAAGGGGGGCCCCACCCCCCACCAAAATGACAGATTTTGACGACCCCCCCCACCAAACTGACAGATTTTGGCGACCCCGTCCCAGATTTTCCGATTTTTGCTACCCCCCCCCCACAGATTTTTGGCCAAAAAATCGTCAAAAATGGCATAAAATCGAAAATTTAGGGGGTCCTCCCTCCTCCACCCTCCGTCGGGAACCCCTGTAAGGGAAGCAGGCATAGGAAAGACTGATAAGCCTGCAATGGGAGTTCAGCTGATGGTCCCGTGGTGTAGTGGTTTAGCATGTCTGACTCTAGAGCAGAAGGGCCGTGGTTCGATCCCCGGCGGGACCAATTCTTTACTTTCAATGGTGAGTGAAAAGCTGAACCTCCCTCTTCCCTTCTCTCTTCTAGGTCCTGGTTTCGTGGGTACGAGGGTGCCTGACGTCTCCCGTTCGGGCTTGTCCTTGGTTTCTTCCTGATCCGCCAGCCCTGGTAGAAGCGCTACACCCCCCAAATTTTTGCCCAGCCACACCTATGTCACTGACCTGTTCTGATTCAGACTTGGAAGCACGCTGAGGTTGATCAAAGTGCCAGGACCAAATCTCGCCGGATGACAAAAGTACATGATACATCAAATTGCCCCGTTTTTCAATAACTTCCCGGGGACCCACTTTGGCTTGTTACCATAATTTCGAACCCAGACATACCAAATCTCTTTTTCAGGACAACCATCTTATAACCTTTGGGAGTATTAGCGAGCTTAGGCTTCAGAAGAGACCAACGAGTGTTCAGTTCTCTTCCCATAAGTTATTATTCTCTTCCCATAGACTCCAAACTAAACTACAGATTTAAACTTCTTTGTATCTTCATTAAATTGCAGACATATGTAATGAAATTACTGTTTCTGTTACTATAATTGTGGTTTCATTCAGTAAAAAGGTGTTTCGCGTTATTACAGCCTCACCTAGCAACTAGGGATAGGTTATCAATAACTAGTATAAGGTGGCCTTAGTAAAGAATAATCTGGGCCTTACCCGGAAATCTGCCAAAAAAGGCTAATCTAGAGAGTTATCAATTAGTTCTATTAATCGGTTCTGTTGAAGATCTCATGGCCAGTCCAGTAGCCTATGCCAGGTAATTGTATAAAGAATCAAGTCTTATTGTCTACTGTCAATTGTAACCTGTAATCCTCTTAAACAGCCAGAAAACACACATTATTTCACCTTATTCGTACATTTACACAACAAACAAGAACATTTACACATTATTATCACAGTTCTTCTTTTAATTCCTGAAACAACAAAAAGTACAAGTTAATTACACATTTTTAAATCCTACCTACTAGTTTTAATTCCATTTTTAAGGGAGTTACTTAACTCCTCCCTTTTCTTTTCTCCCTTTTATGGGTCGGCCTTTTATCTTTGACCGCCCGTCCGTTTGTCTGGAGAGCGAGGAAAGCTCCCAGACCTTACGTGAACGAATGCCATTCATGCATTCATTCACGTAAGTCTTACAATAGTGACCTTATAAGGGTCACCGCTGACCTCCCACCCACAAAAGGCTGAATCCAGCCTTACACTACTCAGCATACAAATATAGGTACAACAAATATTATACATATATACAGGTATAACAATAATAATAGGTGTTTAGGTAAATAACTAACTAATTAAATAGGTACCTATTAGTAGTCTAGGTAGTTTTAATATTCTAACTTAGGTACCTAGTTATTACGTGATTTGTTTTCGTCTTTTACTTTCTTTGGGTCCTTGATGGACCAAACAGGTGTAGCTCCCTTGCTTTCTAATAAGCAAGGGAGACCTTTTGTGTTGGCCGCTGGAGGACCAATTCTTGAAAATATTGGAGTTTTTGTTTACTCCAAGATTTATGGGCCCCAGCAGAGATCCCTAAAACTCGATACTTAAAATCCGGCCTTTGGCCTCCTTTCTGTCTGAATTAGGGGTCATATGTTCCCATAAATTTGGGGGTCCTCCAGCCGCCAGACGCGCCTGTGGGCTACCGTAGGTCACGACTCGGTAGCCCAATAACAAAACGTGATCATTCAAAAACACCCAATCAGAAGCTAGCAAGCTTAAGGCCAGCCCCCTACTGGGGTCTCGACTGCAATTAGCAGTTTGCAGTCAGTGCTTGGCTGGCAGTCGGGGAGAGAGGTTGCTCTCTCTCCCCTTAGAAATATTAGCATTGTTATTCCCCACTTTGTCCGTATGTCTCCGGGGGAGATGTGTTCTGTGCCAATTATACGGAGGCCTGAACTTAAGCATCTCCCTCCTTCCCCCCTTTCCCCGTAGGGTTTTTATTTCAGCAACTGCAGCCAGGCACTCACAATTCTGGCCGCCCCCGTGAGCCCATATGTCTTCGGACGGCTCACGGGGTGCACTGCTTCTGACCCGGGGGCCCTTATGCCTGAAGGGCGGTCCCCGGGTCCCACACTCTTGCGATTTACCCGGGGTCTTCGG
>JASAND010002934.1:0-12404 GCA_030248195.1 Trissonchulus latispiculum
CCATCGAGCATAACGGTTGTGTAATTTAATAAACAACTTGGTGCCTTTCCCTTAATTAGTTATTTAAACTTAATTTTGTACTGGTAACACTATACTCTGTAAACCGTATACTTAATCATATATTATTTGTTATAGTGATTTGATTTCCAGAATGATTTTCTTACATCGATGATTTCTGATACTCCTGCTGTTATTGTTCCGACCGGTCAGCTCTGAAGAGTCAACGTCCACTAGCTCTACAGGTAAAATCTTGCAACAAGTAACAAAAATGCTCCGCACAAATGGGGATAATATATGTGTTGGGCCTATGTCTATCCTTTAAATTGAGAAAGTAAAGGCATAAATCCGGCACCGTAACTTTTGGTGGATGGTTCCATGGCGAAAGTTGTTCTGTCCGCTTCGGGCTTTCATTTGACACCAAATTTGACCACCTTTGAAAAATTTTATTTTTCACCCAAAATCGCCAAAGTCCCCACCCCACCACAGCTCACTGCAGCCACTATCGACACGCAGTTCTATGACAAAAGTTTCTCAGCTCACTTAAAGCTCTCATTTGATACCAAATTTGACCGCTTTTGAAAAATTTTATTTTTCACCCAAAATCGCCAAAGTCCCCACCCCACCACAGCTCACTACAGCCACTATGGATACGCAGTTCTATGACAAAAGTTGCTCAGCTCACTTAGGGCTTTCATTTGATACCAAATTTGACCACTTGAAAAATTTTATTTTCGACCACTTGACCTGACCCGACTGACCCTTCAAACGGCAAACTGGAACCAGCCCAGCAAAATAGGTACGTCTGAAGGCAAAACGGATACCTGGAATGAGCTGGGCGCACCAGAAAACCCCTATAGACAAGGTTTTGAGAGGCCAGGTAAAGCCTACTATGGACCTCCAGGAAGCGGTTTCAAACTTGACCCTTCCGACGGCAAAGTAGAACCAGCCCAGCAAAATAGGTACATCGCACGGCAAAACGGATACCGGGAATGAGCTGGGCGCACCAGAAAACCCCTATAGACAAAGTTTTGAGAGGCCAGCTAAAGCCTACTATGGACGTCCAGGAAGCGGTTTCCGACTTGACCCTCCCGACGGCAAAGTGGAATCAGCCCAGCAAGATGGGTAAGTCTGACTGTAAAACTGACTGCGGGAATCGATTCTCCGTGCCAGAAAACCATTGTGTGGAAGATGTGAGCTTTCAAAGTTGAATAGATAGCGAGAAATTTCGATTTTTCATTTTTCGAATTTTCGCCATTTTTGACAGGCCACTGTGGTCGCTGGGGAAGAGATAGAGACACGCAACCTGGATCGTTAGTTAGTTCAATATATGTAATTTCTGAATATAGAAAGAAATCAGCTCCAGCTCGTAACGTTCGACCTGAGCGACGACCACAAAAATGGTCACTTTTCGCTTGAGCCGAATTTGCGGCGCCACTGCGGCGCTGTGGCGCAGCTGCGGCGCAAAAAAAGTAGCGATTCTTAAATTCTTTAGAAGGTACTACTAGGTCCTATAGCCCTTTAGGTTGGCCCACCGCTGCAGTTCACGTGAAAGCGGCGAACATTATGTACAATACAAGCATCAAATAGGAGAAACCGGAAAAAATAAAAAAACATCACTTTCATAACCGGTCCGGGGCGCAACTTTTTAACGGTAAGTGATACGGGGCTGAAACTCTACAGAAATACTAAACTCGATGTGCTCTACAATTTGCACATGAAATCTGCGCATGATCTGCGCAGGGTTTTGCGCAGCTTCTGCGCAGCTTATTTTACACTGTCTCCAGCCACTTTTCACACATATTATAGGGGTCGCTGCCGCGACCCCTACGATAATATATACTTCAATTGCATTTTTTGATGCAAGTTTCTCATACCAATTTCGCTGAATATTTTCTTTAAAAACTTTCTCTTCGGATTTTCTCAGCTAGAATGGAATGAGAGCTTACATATACGTATGTACCAGGATAGGATGTTTAAGATTAAGAACGTTTATTGCATAAATGTTATAACTACTAGGGATGGATCTGGAGGGCAGCTCTGTCGTTGCGATTTGAAGCAGGGGCGGATCCAGGGGGGGGGGGGGGGGGGGGGGGGGGGGGCCCCCCCCCCCCCGTCGCGATTCGAAGGTAGGAAAAATTAAGGAGAGAAAGAGGAAAAAGAGCAAAAAACCAAAAAATTTCGCGCCTTCGGCGCGAATTTTCTACTTTTTAACCGCATATTTATTGCATTTGTGAAGAAAAAGATTAAAATGCATCCGATTTTTCGGAGAAAATTACCATTTTTGCCTAAAAATGTCAAAAATTTTAAAAATTTTGTTCAGTTCTTCAGTATAAAAAGAATTAAAGATTCCAGTACCGATTTTATTGCAAAAACAAAAAATTTCTTCAACTTCTGGGGGCTCCGCCCCCAGACCCCCTCTGGAAAAATTTTGCCGCCCCCCCCCGTCACGAAATCCTGGATCCGCCAGTGATTTGAAAGTAAGTAAAAGCAAATAGGAAAGACAGAAAAAAGGCATGTCAACAAAATTCCGTGAGCGCGTATATATACGTATATTTCCAACGTTTTTACCAAATTTTTGGATAGAAAAAGCTTAAAATGTCGTGCGAGTTTAGCGAAAAATTCTTATTTTCCCTTCAAATAGGGTAAACTTTTAAAAAATTTCTTGTTTCTGCAAAATGAAAAGAATTAAAGATTTAAAGGACGATTTCATCTAAAAAGCAAAAAATTTCTTCAACTTCTGGGGGGCTCCGCCCCCCAGACCCCCCACATTGTGTCGCGTTGTTCTCGTCATTGTTAATGCTCAAAGACATGATACATATATACATAGACACCAGATATATTTATTATATGAGTACGTAAGTTAGAATATATTCGCGGGACAATGCGAAATATGAAGCAACACACACCAACAAGGTAAAAATTCATCCAAAATTACGAATATAGCCTAAAATCATAACAAAACTGCATTTCTGCAAAACCTTATTTTTGCCGTTGGACAAATAAAAATGACGCTCAGAAAATAAAAATGACGAAAATTTGATGAAATCCGATTTTGAAAAAAAACGCTGCTTAGGCTGTCTAGGCCAACGCTCTACCGATTGAGCCACCCAGGCACAATCGAACCAAGCTTAAGTTGGAATTCGTTCTCAAACTGTAGTGACATTTTTACAAAGACGCTTTCGCGCCAGCCCACACAGTCTGATGGGAGCAAACCTCGACCGTTTCAAACCGTAATGGACAAGACAAATGAAAGAACAAACGAAACTAAGATTGTCACTACAGCATCTCCGACCCGAAAAATTCGGGCCTGAGGTGGGGATCGAACCCACAACTTTTGGCTGTCTAGGCCAACGCTCTACCGATTGACCCACCCAGGCACAATCGAACCAAGCTTAAGTTGGAATTCGTTCCCAAACTGTAGTGACATTTTTTAGAAGACGCTTTCGCGCCAGCCCACACAGTAGGGATGGGCTCGGCAAAAATGGAAAAATATTCCTAACGTTATTTTGACGATTTTTACAATGAAATATAATGTTTTCTGAGCTTTTCCAGCAATATCTCACTATTTACAACCTTTTCCGTGGTTCATAGTAGCGGACGTCACTTTTTGGTATAATCCGCGTACACAGACGAAAGGTATAATTTGCGGACGCGGACGCGGACGCGAGGTATAAAACGCGGACGCGGACGTGAGGTATAAAACGCGGACACAAAACGGACGCTAATATAATCTGCTTGCAGCATAAAGTAATCAGGTTTCATAAATGAGTTTTACACAATGAAGCACTTTTAATAGAACTTTTGCCCTAAAACGCTTGGACGACGTCATAAAATAGCTGCAATAATTTACAATTATAAGAAAAATATTTCACTCTCATTTTGACTCAGGTTTCACATACTCTGGGGTTACCCTGAAGTTTTTGGGGTTAGGTTAACCTTAAAAACTATTAAATATGAAACTGCGAGCGAAATGTAAAACTTACGAACGAAATCTTGTAGAAACTACAAGACACAATCTTTTCTACATCTACGACTTGTACAAAACCCTTTGTTCTATGTATCATCCACAAAAAAGATTACCCCAGTTTCTGCTAGAAATTGTAAGTAAGTTTTCCCGCATTGATTTAAACTAGTTGAAAGAATTAAAATTAACTCAATCCATTTTGTGCAAGGGTAGAAGACTTAACCAGATTATTTCAGTTAACTTGTTTGGTGAAACTAAATTAGTCAAGAATTTCGTTCAATGAGCCCTATTTCGTTAAACATTAAAATGGTACGATTAAGTGCTAATTTTAATCTAATCCGTTTAAATCTAAATGCTAAAATGAAATAAAATAAAATCTAAAATAAATCTAATCTAATCTTTAAAAAATAGGGTCACAGAAAAATTAAAAATTTTCCATAATCCCCTCCTCTCACATTATATCTGGTTGGCTCGGTGCTGCTTTTATATGATGGTAGAAATGTTAGGAAGTGCACAGTGATATAAAAAATTAAATTTGAAAATTTTATTGGTTTATCTGTTTTCGCAAAAGGTATTATATACTTTATAAAAAATTTTCTAAAATGTTTAATTTTTTTATAATATGTATTTTGAATTAGTGAGTTAGCATCGATGATGCTGGACCTTTTTGCTGTTTGTCAACATCTGATAGTTATGTATTAAAGTTAAAACTTTTTTAAACTTAGAAAACTTAGTTAAAACTCAGTCAAATAACCCCAAAAACTTCGGGGTAACCCCAGAGTATGTGAAACCTGAGTGAAAGTGAGAGTGAAATATTTTTCTTATAATTGTAAATTATTGCAGCTATTTTATGACGTCGTCCAAACGTTTTAGGGCAAACGTTCTATTAGAAGTGCTATCGTTCTAACCTATCGTTCTAACCTTTTCTCTCTATTAGAAGTGCTTCGTTGTGTAAAACTCATTTATGAAACCTGATTACTTTATGCTGCAAGCAGATTATATTAGCGTCCGTTTTGTGTCCGCGTTTTATACCTCTGCAATGAAGTCTACTTTTTATACCCGAGTCTGCAAGTCTGCAATGAAGTCTGCATTTTATACCTTTAGTAAAGTCTGCGTCTGCCTTTTATACCCGAGTCTGCGTCTGCTTTTTATACCCGAGTCTGCGTCTGCTTTTTATACCCGAGTCTGCGTCTGCACTAAAGTCTGCGTTTTATACCCCAGTCTGCTGGTCTGCGTCTGCGTCTTCGTCTGCGTTTTATACTGGCCCTAAAAATTGCGCTATTTTTATAGCAATTGCCAAAAATAAGCGGATTTAGTGCTTAAATAGGCAAAAATCGACCAAAAATCTCCGGCGAGCCGGAAAATTTTTGAAAATTTGGCCTTCTGAGCGATTTTTTCGGGGCAAAGTTGGTACCAAAAGGGGCACCCAATTTTGGGGGGGGGGGGCGATTTTGGGGGCCGCGATTTTTTGGGAGGGAAGGGTGTTTATGGGGAGGACCCCGCCCCCAGTAGAATAAGCCCAGGTATATATATACAAGAATAAAAATGCTCCGGTGGAGCATGAAAAATGCAATATGGGTGACATTAGGTTGTAAATGGACAGAGGACTAGGTTTTAAAACTTTAATATGGGAGGGGCAGGTTGTAAATGCCAGGAGGACTAGGTTAAAAGCGCACTAATATGGACCAGCTTCGCTGAACAACCCATATTCGCGAAAACTGTCCAGAGTTTCTATCGGCTGCTGCTTGCTGTTGATATTGGCAGTTCTTCGAAAAATTGTACGATATGTCAGCACGGCCTGCAACTATATGTGGTCGTGCTCCTTTATTATACAACTTAATAATACACGTACATAATGTCAACTGCTTTTCGCATCAACTTAATACAAGATTCTGCGCTGACACTGCAGAAAAAACGCTTTGAACACCTTTCTACCAGAGCTGCATTGTTTTTGGACTAAGCTTTAATATTTCAAAATCGTCCCGATTGCTTTGAAAGTTGAAGAATGCAGGATCTTACTCGTATGTCATGTGGAGTGGAGCATGAGTGACCGCGAATATGGGTTGTTCAGCGAAGCTGGTCCATATTAGTGCGCTTTTAACCTAGTCCTCCTGGCATTTACAACCTGCCCCTCCCATATTAAAGTTTTAAAACCTAGTCCTCTGTCCATTTACAACCTAATGTCACCCATATTGCATTTTTCATGCTCCACCGGAGCATTTTTATTCTTGTCCTATTTCATTTTTAAGGTTCTCAGTAAAAAGCAAAAACGTTAAAGCTGTGTGAAAGAAACTTTAAAAATTCCGCCAATCATTAATCGTCAACCGAAAGTACAGAACAAAGAAGCTTCAAAGTTCCAATTTCTTCCTTTTTCTCTATTCTGGCAGAAATCCAACATCCAGTACCCATGGCTGCAATAGTTTTAGTTACTGTATATAGCATATAGCAGCCTACTGCAGCGCAACCAAATGCAAACTTTGCTGTCAGTGAAGGAAGGAAACTCATAAAACACGATTTACAATGCTCTTCCGTACTTGTATACAAAATTTCGGACGATTGCAACTTACCTGTAGCTAGTTATAGGCCGTGCTGTACTTCAGCAGCACTCTACTGCAGCGCAACCAGATGCAAACTTTACTGTCGGTGAAGGAAACTCATAAAACACGATTTGCAATGCTCTTCCGTACTTGTATACAAAATTTCGGACGATTGCAACTTACCTGTAGCTAGTTATAGGCGGTGCTGTACTTCAGCAGCACTCTACTGCAGCGCAACCAGATGCAAACTTTACTGCCAGTGAGGGAAACTCATACGGCAAGATTTGCAATGCTCTGCCGCACTTGTGTGCAAAATTTCGGACGATTGCAACTTACCTGTGGCTAGTTATAGGCCGTGCTGTACTTCAGCAGCACTCTACTGCAGCGCTACCAGATGCAAACTTTACTGCCAGTGAGGGGAAACTCATACGGCAAGATTTGCAATGCTCTGCCGCACTTGTGTGCAAAATTTCGGACGATTGCAACTTACCTGTGGCTAGTTATAGGCCGTGCTGTGCTTCCGCAGCACTCCACTGCAGCGCAACCACATAGCAACATCGTAATAAGTATACGAAATGCATCTATAATAGTTTGTCACGTCCTAAACTATCTGTATGCCGAATTTCAAATACCAGTGACGAATGAATAACTTGTTATCGACGGTGCTGTGTTTGGGGCAGCACATACAGCACGGTGGAAGCTAGAGAGTGCACCAACTAACATAGCTACAGTTCCCCCTTACTACAGACATGATTTTCGCCAAGTTTCATATGTTCAGCCGTTTACAGTAAGTCTACAGACAGCGTGCTATGGTTGTTGCATAGCAGTACAGCACGATGGCAGCACCGCACAGCGCTGCGACTATGCTCATCGTGTTCAGCGACCCAGATAACCCTTATATGCGTCCCACTATATGGCCCAAAACAGCATATTTAGGCCTATTTTTGACTATTTCCTGTAGAGTTGGGACTTAGAAATTTTCGGAAAATGGCTATTTGGCCGGACCAACTTTGGGCCGGCCGCCAGAACGATTCTGGCCAGATATCAAAAATCGCCCTCGTTAGGATATATAAACCCTTCCGTAGATCCTTATGCAACAAACCGCGTCTCTCTAGCGTCTTCCCTGAGTTCTGTAGCTTTGACAAAAAATTGGCCATTTTTGGCCATTTTAGCGCCAAGACCACTTTTGGCCGGCCGTACAGGTGGCTGGCCGGGCCGGGCAGCGAAAAAATATCAAAAAGGTTCACTTTCGGGGTATATACGTTCAGAAAAACCAAACTTCACCTGCTGAAAATGCCCAGATCGTTCTAACACTGCGACAGAAAATTGCATTTTTCCAAGCGTGACTTACACGGAAAAAAAACAAACGGACCTAACTTGCCCGGAAGTGAAAATTTTCAAAGTTGGAAATTTTGACCAAAACTTTTTTGCGACTTGTAGTACTCGTCGTGTAGATTCCAACGATACCAAAATTGTCCAGTTTCGTTGAGTATTTAGCTGGCACGGAGCTCGAACGGGTCTCCAAGGGCCGCACTGAGCCTTTTACACCCATATTATAGGGAGCGCTCTCGCGCTCCCCTATAATATCTTACGACGCCCGCAAGTACGGTACGTACGTAGACTTGTGCCCAGAAATTTGAGGGGCCCTCCTGGTCCGGGCTGGGAGCCCCTCCGGGCCCTGGGTTTTTTGTACGGCAGGTCCGGCCCTGGCGCAGCCAGCCAAACCCACGGG
The DNA here is from genome assembly GCA_030248195.1 of Trissonchulus latispiculum. Lineage (NCBI taxonomy): Eukaryota > Metazoa > Nematoda > Enoplea > Enoplida > Ironidae > Trissonchulus > Trissonchulus latispiculum. Next base: position 8,234 of record JASAND010002934.1, read on the forward strand.
GCACTGGAGGCCCGACCACTAAAGACTTGCACTAGGTATTATATTGTGTGACACTGTTTTGTGTATGCCGGGCGTCAATCGAACCAACCGATCAGTGACGAGGGCCTCCGGACTCTCCGCCGGAACCGGCTCGGTCGACCGATTGGTTCAGCAGGACCGGATATCTTTAACTTTATCCCCCCAACAAAAGTTGGTCAACTTCAAAGGCTTATTGCAAGAGATCAACAGAACTTTTGAGTATGATTTATATATCGTTGGAATGCTCGAGATGTGCTCTATTTAATGGTGTAAAGCAGTTTGCTGTAGCTTGCTGCTATAAACAGTTAAGCTTATTTAAGGGGGGGAGGTCGCGAATTTTCGACCATCTCCGATTTTTCTCATTTTCACATATTTTGTAGTCCCCATGGGTCCCCGAAACAAGACAGTTGCGTTTGTTGCAAAACTTTCCCTATCATTCACAACAGTCCTCCAAAGGTGGCCCCGGCATGTGTTAAACATAGGAAAATTAAAAAATTAGGAAAATTTCGCGGTAACCAAAAGTTTGAGCGCTGTGCAAGAGAAAACGAGCTATAGCTGGGCAAAATGTTAATCTGGACTAGGTAGCGTGTTAATATCTATATAAGGTATTTTTGTGTTAGCTCAGCGATTTTCTAAAAATTTTCAAAGTTGGGTGAAGCCGGTTTTTGCACAAATTTGACTTACAAAAACGTCACCAAAGAAATGTTTCGTCGTGGCCTGAACTAACCGTTTACTGCACAGATTTCGCGTATAGATATTAACACAGTACACAAATAGAGGTTCAATTTCCATACGCAAAATCCATGATGCTACTTTTGGATAGTTCATACTTTTGGTTACCGCGTTTGCGTTTTGCCTCAAAATACGTCATTTTCTCAATTTTTTGGATATAATGGTCCATAAGTCGGGTGATAGCCGAGCTATTCCAACCAAATTCGGTGTGCCAGTTTGCACATATGAAAGGAAGATGTGCGCTGAATTTAACTGCAATTGCTGGTGTTTAACTGTGGATGCATGCCTTAGTCCGATGACGGAGGCCTAGAGTCAAAAAATCGCAAATTTTCAAATTTTTCAAATACAGCCAAATTTTATATCAAATTGAAGCTCTCGATGTCCTGAACATTTTATCTTCTTGCACCAAGTCTCTACAAAGCAGTATGAGAAAGTTAAGCCGCATTAAAGTTTGAAGTATATAAATAACAGTCGGAAGGAGCTTGATCAAATGGTTCAAACGCCGTTTCTCGCTCGGTGCTTGACGTATCATTGTCATTTGCAACAGCAATAAATAGCCCAATATAGAGGCTTCAATTTGATGTATTGACCATACCGTAGTCTTTTGTCATCCTATGTGTACACGTCTTCGAAGCCCTTAGCCAGGCATAGTGGCGTAAATACTAAATTGTAGGGATTTGAACTGCAATATCTCTTAACTGGATTGACCCTGGACTCTAAAAATGTGTCTTGTTTTTGGACACATATGGGGGTATATTACACCCGAAAATGAGCGAAATCGGTGACTATAAAATTTGGTACCCGGCGACCCCCCCCCCTTAAGGAGGTGGTATCCTTTTGTGCAGTGCTTTTGTCGTTATTTTTTTGAAACGCTATAACTTTCGCAATTTTGGGAATTGGATAGAGCTTTATACATCGTTTTAAAGCTTATAATCTGCATATTCAGATGAGCTTACGAAACCAACAGAATCAGCACAAAACTAGCAAAAATTTTCTGGCATACTGACTTCTGACAGGCTAAATATAGATCAAAAATTTTAGAACATGGATTTCTCAAAACTGTAAAATCGGCAAATTTTTTTCTTGTGTCATAATATGAAGGACATATGCGACGAGGGACATTCTTTGGATTTGGCTTAACAAGCTCAACAGGCTCAACAATTTGGATGGAGCCCATCAGATTGCTGGAGCAGCGATAAAGATGGATCAAGTACAAGTACAAGTAAGCTCAACAAGCCTCAATACTCCAGAAATTCACGGTGACACGAAATTTCGCAACTTTGTATTCAATTTTCTCGCAACTGGCGAAGTTTTAGCTCAAACCAAGAAAATGACCCTCCGCAATAGTGCCAATTTTCATCGAGCCAAAAATCAGGCGAATCCATTGGGTAGTTTTTGAGAAATCGCTGTTCAAAACAAAATAATCGCAGTTTTTGCCAAAATGGTTTTTCGGCCAAATCTCTAGCCTAAAGCAACGAATCCCAGCTAATAGGCACTGATAAAATGGGTAAGTAGACCGCTTATCGATTGAGTATAAATAACCGAAAATTATTTATACGATTTAGCAGTATATAATTTTGAAAAAAATTAATTTTTTTCGAAAACAGCCGTTTTTTGACCCCAAAAATCGTTTTTGGCTTATACTGACTTAACCACTAGAGATAGCTTAATGGTTGTAAAAGCAAAAATGTTTGTTTTTGTACCCTCTTTCCATCTATAACAACCAATCTGATGTATCGACTACCTACTGAGCAGCGATGGAACCGGGTCACCAGGTCATCGGGTCACTTTTTGGACCGGGTCACCGGGTCAAGAGCTTCGACCCGGTCTTGACCCGGTTTTCTAAATTTACCTCAAATTTTAGAAATTTTTGGCTTACCAAACTAAAATTTTAAGTTAAGTTATTGTTGGATGTAGGTACAATGCTTCTTTTCTACATTTTAGTCTTGAGCACTTTCACAGCTTGAGGTTATTTGAATCTGTCAGTCTCTGGTAAATTATTGTTTGGCTTTTTAGTTTTAGCATTATAAGTTCCATGAAGTTGCATAACTCTATTTACAATATGGTTTGCAGTTTATTTTCGCAACCAAGGTAAACGTTGAAGGTGTAAATGAACAACTTAATTTAATTTAACTCACTACGTAATGAAAACCAAATTTTTAAAATACTCCGTGTTTTTAGACAATTACTCACATTAGAACCTGCAAAATTTCGCAGTTGGATAAATTGTTGGTTTTGCAACTAATTTCTGCATATATAAATTTAGAAAATGCTACAGCTATTAAACGGATTTCAAGAAAACCTAGAACAAACATATGTACGTCATAGTTATTCTTTTCAAAGTGGTTATGGAACATGGACGCCAAAACTTTAGCGTTTTTAGGCAAAATCGAAAATTTTTTCAACTTTTGGAATTTTCTGGAAAACCGGGTCACCGGGTCAGGGCTCAACCGGGTCACCGGGTCACCGGGTCAAGCCTAAGTGACCCGGTTCCATCACTGCTACTGAGAGTATAATGCCAAAAACCGAAAATTTCTCATCTTTTCACCTAAAAATGTGGGACTGGTCCAAGAATGTTAAAGAGCACCAAAATAGCATATTTGGAAAGTTTCATCTACTCTCATAAAGAATTGAAGCCTTTAGGGTCAAATTTTCACAAAAGGAAACCACCACCTTAAGTTAAGTTTAACTTTTTATACCAGCAAGCTACAGCAACCTGCCTTACACTATTAAATAGAGCACATCTCGAGCATTATTCCAACGATATATAAATCATGCTCTAAAGTTGCAATAAGCCTTTGAAGTTGACCAACTTTTGTTGGGCGGAGGATAAAGTTAAAAGATCTGGACCGGCTGACTTGTTACCGGCACAACTCTGCGTATCAATCGTGCGTTCCGACTGCAGCCATTAGCACGTTAAGGTTGAGAATAAAGAAACCAGTACGTAGAAGCAGCGAAACAGTAGAATCAGCGAAGACATAAACCCACCTCTTTGAGGCGACACAGACTGATGACTGACTTTTAGACTGGAAGCTGGCTTAACTACCCTCACGGAGCCTCCCAAAATTTGTCTAACTAGCATTCAGAAAAACAAAAAATTTCGAAATTCCGAAAAATACATATATATAAATATGTGCCTGTGCCGCAAACCACAAATCTAGTATCCATCTATGACCATCCAACTATAAAATGGTGATAAGCAACAATTTAGTCCATCACCCTACTCTAGCATACGTATATACATTGTATTTTAAGCCAGTTGGGTTACGCTCCGGGCTCCTGCAAAATTAAACTCTGGTTGTTGTCTTCCGGGCTCGATCAGCTTGGATATATATATATATATATATATATATATATATATATATATATATATACAAGAATAAAAATGCTCCGATGGAGCATGTGAAAATGCAATATGGGT